>JARVJO010038955.1:0-25036 GCA_031762555.1 Cynodonichthys magdalenae | reverse complement strand
TACCACTGGAGGGGGCGTTCCAGTTAAAATCTACCAATGGGAACAGGTAAATTACCACTTCCCAGGACTACTGGAACACACCACTAGTGCAGTGAGCTAACCTGAGCAGAGCCGAGCAGAAGAGAAGAAGGCGACAGCATGGTTTGCTCCAAGATAAGAAAAGTTGATGCAGTAAAACTGCTGTTTTAAAGATGAATGCAGGGAAATGTATGTTCATTCTTCCAGCAGGCAGTTCAAAACCTGTTTGCCTCATATGCTCTGAAATGGTTGCATTAATTAAAGTTGCCAATGTGAAGCGCCACTATGAAACAAAGCACAGCTCTTTTGAGCAAAGTTATCTGCTGAAGTCCAAGCAGAGAGGATGCAAATTAACTGAACTTTGAGCCCAACATGACAGATTTACCCGACTCATCACAAATACTTTTACAGCCCAGCAACGTGCAAAAGAATGCTCACTCAAGATATCGTGGAGTTTGGGGAAACATAAAAAAAAAACAATTAGTTGCTTGTTCTGTTTGCACTTGTTTTTTCCCCTAAAACAGCCACTTTTTATTTATTGTTTTCTGTTTCCTAAAGATGTTAACTTGCACTTTAACTGAAAGCCTTCATCTCTCTATATTGGAGTAGGCTTCAATATAGAAGAAATAAGGGTTATTAGGCTCTTTTTGCACTTCTAAAATCTACTTTGTTCTAACGTGTCTGGTTTCTGAAATAAAGGTTTAAAAATGATTTGCTACTTTTAAATATGGTAAAATAAGTTGTTTACTATAAAGTGCTGTTTGTTAACAGTGAAAATATTAACATATGGGGGTGAGCAAGACGATAAAAGACAAAAGTCAGACTTTTGTTCGGACCTTTTACTAGGAGAAAAGTTTATCAACTGGACCTCAGTGAATTTTAATTGAATACCCCTGGTATAATATGTGATGCATGCCCCGTGGCCATGCTCTGCCCTTCTAACAGTTTACCCTACGGTACCATGTGGCGTCTAGCTGGTAACTGTTTCGTTCTCGTGTGTTTTTGTTTGGTTCTTACTGCATTAAGATGCCACCCAAACACACTGTAGGCCTTTTCTGGACTGCATCCAATATTTGCGTTTTTTCATGATTTGCGGGTACTCTGAGAACGTAACCCTCGCAAAAATTAAAGCGCCACTATACTGTAAATCTAATGACAGTCTTTCAGTAAGAATACACACAATACAATTGTAAAAAATGTTATATTTAGTTTAAAATGTCACATACTAGCAACTGTGGATGTTCGAATTTCACTATAAAAACTACAACAACAATGGATGAAAAAAGCAGAATTCATGTTTAAAAAAAAAGAAAACAGGAGCTAACTTTAATAACAATGATGATGTTTTTAGCTGCACTCAGTCAGTGGAAGCAGTTAAACACAGTCCAACATTTTATGAGAGTGAGTGGTTTGAACCATTTATTTTAATGGAGAACGGAAGTGCCTCTGGGGGGTGGAGGGAGTTGAAACTGCCCCCCCCCCTTTCTTTTATTCTCCCCTCTCTCTCTCTCTCTCTCTCTCTCTCTCTCTCTCTCCATCTCCATCCTTCTCTGCCACCTCTTTAACCGGATCCCTGGCTGCAACTCTGGGCTCAGCAGCCATATAATCCACCTCTGCCTTCCTCCAAAGGGTTATCTCACTGAAGAACTAGGCATCTAGGCAAGCATTCATCTGGAAAAGGGTGGTGGTGAGAAGAGGGAAAAAAAAGACACAGCTTCATCCATCAGCGAGTGTCGGCAATGCAGCAACACAAAAGTGTGCACAAAACAGAGAATGGCGACTGACATCACACAGCTCCCAGCGGCGTCGCGGGGAGCCTTCATCACTTTTCCTTTCTCAAATAAAATAATAAAAAAAAATTGCTCTTCCTGCAGGATCCGCACAGGCGTCGCTCTGATACGACAGATTTAGACAGAAAAATACCGAAGCAAACAAACCTCAAACTCCTTGAGGACTTTAGCTCCACATGTTGTTACCTTGTGAAAAAAAAAATCATTAAAAAAAGGCCCGCAAATTACATAACCTACTGGAATCTCCTCATCTTCCTCCTCCTCCTCTTCTTACTGTTCAAAACAAATAACGCTGAGCGATCGATCCCAGAGAAATCGATAAGGATGTGGCGTGATCATGTGACCTGTGACCTTGTCCTTTAAGATTAAAGAGCTGAGGGGAGGAAACAAGCTGCACAGTGCAAAGGAGAGAAGAGGGGTGAAGGTTTTTGCTTTTTCACCATTGCATTTAATATCACCTTGAAAAATAGGATTTGTTGTGTTTTTGTTGCCTGTAACGTTGCTGGATGCTGATGATGTCATCAATACTTTGTTTTGAATATTGACGTTACTTTGAGTTTTATTGTCGTTTTTGCTGCCTCATCAAACTTTTGCTTTGTGTTTAATAAATGAGTGTATTATTATTAGTTTTTGTCTTGGTTCTACATTTGGGTTCAGATTTACCTCCAGGCATGATGGGTTTTTGCATTGCCTCATTGCAACAGAAGCACCAAACTGAATACTAAACCAGTGATGGGACTAATGAGGTTAAGGTTAGAATATAATGATCTTAAACTCATAGTATTATAATTCTGGATTAGAGTTAGCCCCTCCTCTTGTTGATTGAAGCCAACACATACACATGACCTGTCTTTAATTATCAGAAAAATGAAGCATGTACAAACTGAAAAGTAAAGAGACTTTTGTGGCATTTGCCGACGAGTCGCAGCGTAGTCAGACACTGGCTTTAACTGTGACAAGTCTTTTCTTTGTCATTTTGTCATAAAACAATTCCAAAAGACTGAAATATAATTTGAGTTTGTCTAGTTTTGCTTTGAAGGTAAAGGTAGGCTTGTTGGGAAAAGCTGATTCTAGAAACAAGCAAACAGAGAAAACTTATTAAAAGCAAGGGTTTGAGTTAAAATTCAGAATTGTTTGGATCAGAGTCTGATCAAAATGGGATTTGTAGTTTTTTTGTTGTTGTTGATATTAACATCTATCCCACTTCTGTCTGATTCAGAGCACGGTTTTAAGAACCAGAAGGAAAATGGAGGACTTTTCAGTGTGAAATGAAAAGGATATGACTGGATTTGAGTGTGTGTATGACATGTGAGTGTGTGTGTGTGTGTGTGTGCAGCATTGTGGTGCTAAGCAGGCCTGAGCTGCAGACAGCTGCTCACTCCTCTAATTAAAGCCAGAAACCCTTGTGGTGAATAATGAACTCTACGATTTGGTTGAAGATTGACTGAAGCAATTGTGTGTGTGTGTTTTTTTTTTTTTTCCAATTCTCTGCTGACAGGAAGGACATCATCTGCGTCGCCTCCTCGTTCTTTTTTCTTTTGGGAGGGCCCTTTCTGGTTCGCTCTTAAGCAACCCACAACACTGTGGCCTGCTGAGGCTTCAAAGGTCAGCCATGTTGTCGGGCAATAAAAGCGCACAGGTCACTCAGCACCGTGGCAGTGTGCCCTCGCCTGCCGTGACATTACAAATGTGCTATTCTGAGAGGGAAAGTGTCCTCCGAGTCCGAGGTGTGACCACACGTCGGGTCACGCTGACTCACTGGGAGTTGGTGAAAAACAGGGAACAGATATTATATCATGTTCCAGACCCTGGCTCCGCTGCTGCTCCCTGCCTGTCTGAGCATAATCCAGACCCTGGTTACCGCGCATTAAGAAGCGTTTCTGAAGCTGATGGAGTGGAGCTGGTTCTCTCAGCGATGCATCAGTGCTGCATAATGTTGCTTCCTGCATGCCATCCATACGCCTGAGTACGGCTTACGGGGCGGCAAGCGAGCAGGGAGCCGAGTGAATATTTTCACTTCTCGTCTACTCGTTCTCCCACTCGTTAATTACATGTAAAATACCTGAGGTTGGTGGTTGTTAGTGGGCGCTGTCTGTTCGTTAGCACTGCCTTCTGCATGTTAATTAGCTAGCTGTGAATTATAAGATTTAAACAAAGCAGCTGTGGCTGCTTCTGGGACGGAGGAATTAGTGGGGCGTGAGCGATTGTTTTATTAAGATCATTATCCTGACGAGAGCTGGTTTTTGTCCATGAGTTTGGGGGGGTGGGTGGGGGGCAGCAGCAGATGACTCGAGGGAGGAAAACGTTACGAAGCAAAACGTGTGTGAAGGATGCCGCTTCTGTGAATTAGCAACCATTTTGCACTTGTTTGCCCAGAACTGATCCCGTTCCATTTTATTTTCAGCTCGTGGAAATAAGCTTGTGTTATTTTTACTCAGCGTTGCCGTGACAACACTCTTTATTTATTTATTTTTTTAGTTTGCCGGTTCTGAGGAAGTTGAAGAATTGCAAAAAATAAACTCTCTTCTCTGAGGAGGTTTGTTAAGATTTTGAACATGTAACTCAGGTTAAGGTTGCGCTTTCTTTTTTTTCTGTGCTTTGGTGCCAAAAAATGAAATTGTCAGGTTGTTCAGTTTATATTTTTTTAGGTATTTAAAAAAAAAAGATTTTTAGAAAAATTTAGTGGTAGTCAAAAGGGCAAAGATCCACGTTTCTGCTGAAACATTCACACTTTGTAAAATAAAAATACCAGAAATGTAATTTGCTTTGTCTGTTTACAGAGATCTCGTGTGATCTGTTGGTGCTCAAAATATGTGTTGGCGATGACTCTCAGCTACTACTTCACCTAATTTCAGCTCAATATTGATAAAGCTGACTGGGTTTGAGCCATTTTTGGTTAGCTGTAGCGGCCATCTTGAATCAGGTTGACTTCAATAGTTAATCAGTTGTAAAAGTTCATCCAGTGTTTCGAAAGTTTTGATCAAATCCATCCCTTGGTTCTTTAGCTATTTTGCAAACAAATTAACATGCAGAGACACATGCAAATGATCTCTTGGCTTTGAATACAGCAGGTGTTATACAGTATTATCCAAATAGTAGTGTTAGTTTTGCTAGACAGACTCACACTTGTGGGCATGTTCTACTAACCAGCTAACAGCTAATAGGAACTCCTTTCTCATTTAACAGATTAGCTTTTTAATCGATCTCTACTTGTGACGTCACTCATATCATTTGCATTCATTGTCTGCTGCTCACTCAAATAATCAGACAATCGGAGTGGATTCTACTGAAAGTTAATACCGCAACAGGAAAAAGATGTTCCTAGAGCAAATTTCGACACATCCGACTTAAGGAATCACAGGATAGTTCAGTTGAAAGGTTGGCTGGAGGGTCGAGGTCTTTGACAGGCTACTGAACCTGTTTATCGACAGAAGGTGCAGGGAAAGGATCAGGTTAGTCCTGTGTTGGTCTTTTGTCTCCAATAAAATGGACTGATAGCACGATGTTTTGTGGTCCTCCCGGTGGACTTTCATGCTGTTTACCTGAATTTATTTAAGTTTAAACACAGCTAAACCGACACACTGTGATTGAAATCAATGGAGCAAGAGTTTGTATGTGCACCAGTGTCAAGCAGATGTAGGCACGTGACGAGTGTTCTAAAAAATAGCCTAAATGGAGGTCCCCTTTTACTTTGAAAACTGTTAGCAGACCAATTAGCTTCAGCTAAATTAGGTTTTGCCAACTTTAGGTCTGGTAACAAGTCCCACCACTCTTCAGCTCCAAAGAGATGAAGAAGTGTGACGCAGACTGAGTGACAATCGTCTTACCAGTTAGCAGTTAGCTGTTAGTGTTAGCTTATGCTAATCTTTTTTTTTTTACATGTTTAGCGTTAGCCTCTCTGTCTGCAGCTAGCTCCAACTCAAAATTAATAATACAAGTACAAAATCATAGTTTTTTTCATTTAGGCATATTATTCTTTGTGAATATACTGTATTAAAAACTTGAAACTTAAATAGCTTTTCAGGGTTTTCAGTGTTTTGGTTTTTAACATGCAAAACCCTACATTTACGTAATTGAATCTGTAGCTTTTTGAAACTCGTCACATCTAATATATCTTAATAAAAACAATTTCATGGGATTTAAAATGATAAAGCAGCAGGTACATGTTGACTCTTGCATTGCCCCACGGTCTGAATAAAGTTCCACCAAGTTTACAATCGTCTCAATCCTCTTTAATTACGGCCGATAGACGGGACGAGGAAGCCGCGTGTCTTCAAACCAGTACTTAGCCCCATTTAATTAGACGCCTTTAATGTGTTGATGGCTCTCTTAATGATTCTTTCAGGCACTTTGTCCACTGAAGCTCAATAACATGAGTCATTAGAAAGAGCATGAAAGAGGTCATAAAGTCCATGGTGCCACTTCCCTTGGGTTTTTGTAGAACTCAGCCAGAACACGCTAACTTTCTCCCCTAACCCAAAGATTTTTTTGGGTTATATTATATTAATATTAAAGTGGTGGTTAACATATTAACAAACAAGTTCTTTGGGTCAACTCCTTGGATTAAAAATATCTCATGAACCACTGGATCCATTTCAATGAGATTTTCAGAAAATAATCAGTAAATGAATGTCTACAAGTTTTTAGTCAACCAGATTCAAGATGCCTGCCATGGCTAAATGACATTAGCAAACACAAATGTGGCCAGAACTCAGGCAGTTGTACAGAAATTGAGCTAAAACTAGATGTGGTGGTAGCTGAGATTCATGCACATTATCTACACATCTTACATTAACATGTCTTGTGTGAGAGATTACACGTGTCCTTTAAAAGTTTGACCAAAAACAACAACAAACTCCACAATTTCTCACTCGTAGTTTAAAACTCAGATGGGCGATATGCATTCCTTCAAAAAATGCTGAGATGTTAAGTTAATTTGAGGATTTGTAGGTACATTAGAAACCTCTTTGTTTATTGTTCTGTACACACAAGTTTCCAAGATACAAGTTTTTACTGTGCAAAAGTCTTGAGGCATGTGGGTGTGAGCTGTAGTTTTTTAAACTTTTTAAAAATAATTTCTTTTTGGTCATTGGCTGATTTAGTTTTACTCAATTTTAGTCCAGAAGTGGACCACCAGAGGAGTCTTTGTTTGTTAGGCCTCATAACTCTGACTCAAACAATATTTAGGCCTTACAAGGCTGCTAACCCAAGGGATAAGCCACTGTTGTGTTAAAGGATAACTAAAAATTTGATGTAGAATCTTTTGTAAAATGGATCTATGAGCACTTATTGATGTACAGAACATTATCAGTTTTAAATTCTCTCAGGTTTTTTCAAGTCTTTGTTAATTTTTTTCTTGTTTCCTGAAAGCACAACATTCAAACACTGTTTATTCACTGTAGATAGTTAAATTTCAGTCAGACACTGTTTCTGTCATCCTCTACTGATCCACTTCACTCATTTTTATGCACCACATGCTACAATGGTTTCAGTTATAAAGGTTAGTCAAAAATAAGTAAAAAGCAGCCAAAATCCAAGAGAAATCTTTGACCACCCTTCAGAAAGCCCACGGAAATATTAACGAATACCACTTTAAAACATATATTTTTAGTGTCTGTCAGGAACTTAAATAAAAAGTAAAGTAGTTATAAGTAAACTATTTCACAGACCTGTAAATGAGTTAAGGTCTATTTTTTATTCTCACAGCTATGATGATGTTTACAACCAGATTGAATTTGATGAAAATATCATCCTAACAAGGCTTCAGATCTAATTCTGTATTCAGGATAAAATACTGAATTTTGTCATAATTTACAGACACTATTTGCATAAAAAAGAAAAAAGAAGCCTCAGCATCAGGCTTGAAACAAACATGTAATGTCTTTATCAGCATCAGCAGATTTATCTGAGCTGCTCCTGGAGATCTTGACATGTAAATATGTTGACAACATGGTGGATGTCTGATGTGTTTGAGTGTCTGAGGCTCCAGATGTGAGTTTAAAAAGCGTGTGCAGCTGCATCACACGGCCTGACGGCTGATGCAGTTGTAATGGAGGGATTTTTACAACCGTGCTCTGACAGGGAAACAGAAATGTACTCCTAGTCACTCTGTCAGGTTCTTAATAGAGTTTCTTTCTTCTAGCTCTGTGAGTCACTGTCAGCAAGCCTTCAGCCTTGATGTTGTTATTGTTTTGTTTTTACAATAACCAGACCTTATTTGGACCTTTATTCAACTCGGTGCTGCCCTATTTTTTATGTTGGTGCTCTCCACAAGATGATGTCTCCCTCAACGGCGCTCACTGTGACAATATGAGAGTTTTTCAGACGCATTTGTGTTGAGGAAGCTGAAGGTTGCCCTGAAGACAGACAGTCCAACATGGTATCCCCCCAGCTCTAACCTATCTACAACATTTTTATTTTTACAAATCTGCATCCTTCCAGCCTGAAGTCTGAGGGAAGAATTTGGAATTTCAATTTATTTTTACTACTCGGGAAATTTTTTAATTTTGTGAGAAAAATTCTGGACTTTTTGTCTTCTGCTTATGAGATCCTCTTAAATCTGCTGATGAGATACTTCTGCTTTTTGCACGTTTTCATTAAAAGACCAAATGTAAACTTCTTTCTGGTGCAGTTCGGTTTCCTAAAAACAATTACTATGCCTGTCCTGAGTGAGTGTGTTTTGTGTATCCTTTTAAATGGTAAATGTTTGGAACTCATATAGCACCTTATCAAGTCCACACGGACTCTGAGGTGCTTTACATTTCAGATATTCACACATTCACACACTGATTTTGGTTCCCTACATTGTAGCCACAGCTGCCCTGGGGCATACTGCCGGAGGTGGGGCTGCCATGCACTGGTGCCACCGGACCCTCTGACCACCTTAAGTAGGCAAGACGGGTGAAGTGTCTTGCCCAAGGACATAACGACTCCCCATACCACCACAGCCACCCCAATTTTGTCTAAGTTTGAGTGATGTCTAATTGAAAGTAAGAAGTACCATCTGTGAGGCTGTATTTATGCTTCCATTTTACAGCAGGTCCAGGTCCTCTCTGCGCTCAACTTTACTGGCAAATTTACAAAAAAATTAAATACTGGTGGACAATGTGACTTAATGGCCAACAAAATGACTAAAAGTTGAAATATTTCATGTAACAGCCTCATTTTTATGTTACTGAAATTGTAGCTCAATATCTGTAAAGCGGACATATTATTGCCATATTTGGCTTTTTTAAAGTTATCACAGTTTATCAGTTGCAGATGTTGTAGATGTACATCCATTGAGATTCATTATGATTCATTCAGTGGTTCATGAGATAATCTGCTAACAGACAGGCTTGACTCCAACAGTTTATGACAAAGTTTTAAACAAAGATCTTACATGAACTGTTGGTTCTTGGATTACATGTTGGGGATGATCATCAGCTACTACCACACCACACCTTAGCTTAATATCAGTTAAACTCACTGAGTTGTAGCCATTTTTCCATTTGCTAAGGTTGATTAGCTGTGTTAGCCATCTTAAATCAAATTGACTCGGTTATGTAGACGTGCATCCAGTACTGACTTTCTGACAGTTTCATGTGTTCAGTGGATCATGAGATACAGACACGCTTAATATTTTGGCAATGCATATACAGTATCTCCTTCACCACCAAATTAATTTTATTGAAACTACCAGAAAGTAATGACTGGATGTACATCTAACTAATTCATTTTTGGGTTCAAACCAATTCAAGAATAAAAAGAGGGCTGCCGCAGCTAATCAACATTAATAGACACAAAACTGGCAATAATTCAGTCAATTTGACCTAAAATTTGAAGTTGCTGAGCAGCACACTCAACACATACTCTGAGCTATAACAGACCACACAAGAGAAGGCAACATGGCATGAGATTCTGCACCATGTTATTTTAAGGTTTAATGGAAATGGAGATAACTTGGTCACCTTCAGATGATCTTAGCCTCAAACAGAAAAATAAATGGTGCCGGGCGATAAGCATTCCTTCAAGAAATGCTTTGTCTTAGATTATTTTAGCATTTACCTAAACTTTTGCAGGTTTTTACAATATTTTCTCTGTAAAACCTTTGTCACCTTGTTTAGAAAGTGTTTTTAAATAAAGTTTGATGATGATGATAAGTTAGCAATTGAAGATTGTAATGGGGATGGCTATCAGTTTCTACCACACCCAATTTTTGCTCAATATCTGTAAAAAAACACGATTTGTAAGCATTTTTGTGTTTGCTTAGATTGATCAGATGTGGCGGTCATCTTCAATCGCATTGTAGAATAAAAATAATGAGACGTTCAAAATGGTATGTCCAAATAAATCCAGGAATCCACTGGATTTCTCTCAAAAACTTTATTCTCGTCTCTGACTCCAGTTTTAGCAGTACACACCACAGCACAGGCCTCAGTGACCTTCAGATAAAACCAAACCAAAACATCCCAGTCTGTCCAGACTGGATCTGCACAGAGACTCTGCAAAAACTCCTTCTCCTACTAAAAAACATCAACATTATAACCTCTTCAGTCTCTTCCTGGTTACACCCCTGAAGGTGGTAACTTTTACGTCAGACGTAGAACATAACTAACTTTTGTTTATACTGGCAGAAAGAACACTGATAGCATACAGAGACCAACTCTGTCTGTTTTAAACTTACTGCTGCAATGACCAGAAAGTGTAAAATATTAAACTGCATCAAACATTCAGTTGATCAATTACAAAATTTCCTTCAGCATTAAATCTAAAAGTTACATCCAGTGTTGAGATTCTGAGTGTGTCTATAAAATCCATCCAGTTGTTCACAAGATATTTTGCTAACAGACAGACAACCAAACATAAACACAGGCAACTACAGGATCAGATGCCACTTTTGGAGGCAGGCAATAAATATCAACCGGTATAGTCTATAAAACCACACAAAGCATGACCATTATTGTCCAACTATCAAGATTTTCTGCTTTTTTTCTGGATTTTGTCAGTGAATATTGCAGTATTTCATCAATATAACAGAATGGAGCTAAAGGAGGTTTGTAGTTTTACTGTCTCAGCGGGGAGGCAGCAGATAGTGGATAACGATCCCAAAGGTGATTGAGATATCGGATCATCTGGGCCGATAATGAGACGGAGAGGCAGCCAGTAAAACACTCCACCATCCTCCTGGCTTCACTTTTCATTCCTGAAAAAAAAAACCCAACTCAATGTGGCATATGTACTTTGAGATGCTCTCTTTTTTTACTCAACATTTTAGCTGTGAACGCTGCACGCAACCAATGTTAACAGTTGAGTGAAAAGTGGTAATTGCTTTGTGTGACACCAGCATGTTGAGATGGAAATAAAAAGGCTGGGAAACATAAAATAACACTGCGACGGGGAATGATGATGGCGTAAAAGGCTGTAAGGGGCTTGTTTCACGGGCTGTATTTTTTTATTTGTTTCCCCCACTCTGCACCTTAACACGCTGTAACCAAGCAGATCTGACTGCCGAGCTGTGTGTTATTCATTTTATTTTTTTACTGTGTGGGTGTTAGGTCTTTTTTTAAAGAGTGAGAAGCAGAGAAAAGAGACTGAGAGCAGAAGGAGGAGGAGGTACCGTTCAACACAACACCTCTGTGCATGTGTAAAAACAAACAGTACAGTATGAAGACTGTGTGTGTATGTTTTTTTTTATTCCTTTGCTGAGGTGAAATCTGGGAAGCTGTCCTGAATCTCTGCAGCTTGGGATGTTTATTATGTAAAACCAGACAGCAGAGGGAATGAGTCTCAGCTGCAGATAGCTGTTTGCATTTAGGAGGAGGGGGAATTTTGTTTTTTTGTAAAAGAGAACGTGGCTTTATTCACTGGAGTGGAAGCTGAAATATTCAGCATGAGACAGATGAGAAAGTTTCCCTTTGGTTATAGACTCAATACTATTCAAGGACTGTTCAGTGTTGCCAGATTGTAGAGAAAATTTAAACCTGAAGACAGTTGTAGGGTTTCCAAGCCCTAAACTTCAACATGTTGTGTATAAAGCTCAGATGTCATTTTAAAACTTAAATAGAGCATATATCCTTACTGGAATGCAGAGGTGGGCACAGCTAACCAAAAAAATTAGCTTTATGCTAAACTACTAAAAAGGTAAAAAGCAATAGTCGAAGCTAACGGTTACTGATAACCGCTAACTAAGGAATGGGCACCTTAAAAGATGGAAGGGGCCACAATTCTTTGTTGACACTATGTGAGGGCCACATAGCTCTGCACATTTAACTAAATGTAATAAAACAATGTTTATTGAACCTAACATACAATGCAGTAATTTAACATATTTCATGCTCAAATGCAAGTATAACAGTTATATTCTTGTTTAATAAACATAAATACAAAATGTTTAAAGCAAACAAAAAAAAAACCCAACACTTTAACGAGCTAAAGTCCTCCTTGAGTGCAGACTCTTGCTGGGTTGTGGTTCTGGAAAAAAGTCACTGTTTATTTATATACTTGCGACTTCAGTAAACTTCTCATATTTTGCTTTGTGCAACGTGTTGTGGCGACCTATATTAACATCCTTCATGGCCGACAGCATCTCTAAGTGGAATAAACACAAAGGTTTGCCTTGAAATTCTGTGAACAAATCGTCTAGCTCCCATTTCATCTGAAACATGCATTTTTATCTCTAAAAAAGAGCTGCTTTGAGTGCTTTTTAAAGTAAATAAAACAAACAAACAAAAAAATAAAATAAGAATGGGGCAGGCCCCATTCATATGGAAGTCACAGGCTTCTAACTGGCTACAAAGTTAGCAAAAAGCGCTAATCCACTAAATGAAAAGTTAGCTCTGCTATTAGCTGTTAGTAAATTAGCAGAACTGTGCCCACCAGTGATGAAATTCATCTCAATTGTCATTTTTCATTTTAGAGTTTTACAATAAATTATATTGAAAAATGAGTTGAAGCTGCTTTTGTCAAACTCTTAAAGGGGCAATATTATGTGTTTCCCAGGAATATATTTAAATTCTATACCATAATAAAGTAACAATGTCACCTTTAGTTGTTATTAAAATTCTGTTTATATATATAAATAGAAAATAAACTTGACTTCTCATCATATCCACCTGGAAATTGGCCTCTGTCTCTTTAAGAACCTCCTTCTGCTTATGTCCTGCCCATTTCAGCGACATCACAGCTGCTTCTCTCTACAGGACTGTTTACAATCTGGAGCGTCGTAGCAGACTTTGTTGTAATGATAAGAAAAAAAGAAGCAACATTATACAATATCTGTTTCGGAAAATTGCATCTCAGGATACATATGAGCCTTATTGTTGGACCAGAAAGCAGGTTTTCTAAAGAACCGGAGGATTACAAAGAGGTTTCAGCTGGTTATTTCACATCCTCACAGACACATGTACTGATCGTAATATAAGTTACAAATCTTAACACAAAGACCAAACAAGGATGTGAACAAAACAACTAGAGTTGTTTTTCAACTTATCTGCAGAGGACAACGGTGTTTGTTTAATATAGATAGACTGCAGGAGTCACGGGGCGGGCCGGGGGGTGTGGAGGTGTGCTCTGTGATGAGGAAGCTCGGCTTAAAGACCCAGCCCAGAGGAGGAGATATTACCAAAAGGCGGCTATAGGCCCAGCCGTTTTTGCTCTCCTGCCTGGCTGCCTCAGGACGGCCCAGGGTTTCTCAAACATGCATGAATGAGTCAAAGCAAGACTCTGGACATGTTTTTGATGAGAGGATAACATTATGATATAAAACTCAAAAATGTTGATTTTACATGATATTGCCCCTTTAAAATAATTTTACGACATCATGTGATATCACTAGATGTCAGACTCAAAATATAGCTTAACATCCATAAAATAGACTGAGTTATTGCATTTTTTGTGTTGGTTATCTGTGGAGGCCATCTTGACACCAAATTTTAACCAGCTGAAGCTGTTCATCCAACGATATGAAATAAAGACGACATCTATCAAAATGCCACTCCAGTCATGTAAGCTTCCACTTCCAGTGACCCATTTAAATTAATTTCAGCTGTCTTCTTATTTGTTTTTTCCAAAATCCCATTGTTATTCGTGGAGAATTTTCCCAGTTGTTTTCACATTTTGTCTTCACTGTACTGCTACTAAGAGTAATTGCACACTAATCTTAATCAGACCTCACACTCTGATGTACTTTATATTGTTTGGGTTTGTCCAAAGCTCCTGAAAGAATGAAGAATCTAACATTGTGACAGAAACCAACAAATTTTGGCATCAACAGCCTGATAAAGAAACTTCTTTAAAACATAAAAAGTTCAGGGATCTTTTTCAACAGTTCTTTATAATGATAAATGATCACCAGCATTTAGTTTCAATACAAATTGCTTTAAACTGCATCTGTAAAGTAAAAACTGTCTGCTCCCGCAGGACTACACCTTGACCATGTACTTTCAACAAGCATGGCGGGACAAGCGCCTCTCCTACTCTGAGATCGCCTACAACCTGACTCTGGATAACCGGGTGGCCGACCAGCTGTGGGTCCCCGACACCTACTTCCTCAATGACAAGAAGTCCTTCGTTCACGGAGTCACAGTCAAGAACCGAATGATCCGGCTCCACCCTGACGGGACGGTGCTCTATGGACTTCGGTGAGCCAAAAACAATCTGTCAGAAACATTTACACACACTCTGCTAGGAGTGTTTGCTCTATCTCTCTCTCTCTGATATATTTATAGATTTTATTTGTGATTAAGGAGATATTTATCAACAGTGACGTCTCAAGTCAACCCTCTGAAACTGTGTGAGCAAACACTTCTCAGGTGTTTGGGATTAGTCCAGGCCCATCATAAGGTGTTGCATTCTGTGACGCTCACCAAGACTGAAAACACCTAAACCAGGCAAGGGATTTCATGAACAGGAAGTGGATTATTGTTTGAGGATGAGTTAAAGAAAAGTGGCCTTTGAGAGAATTTGAAGCTCTGCCACCAAATCTGGAAAATGAACATGACCCTTTATTAACACGCTGCTCTCACATGCTGACATGTCAACAAATTAATTTGTTATCTGATGAGACACTAAAACATTTTCAAAGTGTACCATTGTGTTAAAGATGTGAGGATTATGACTGTGTGGCAGTTTTAATCAAGCATTAGTTCACATTTTTTAACAGTGGGCTTCTGTGGAAAAGTTATGAACAATCAATATCCCACCTGTTGAAGATACGTAGCTCTTTGACACCATCAGTTTGGAGAAATAAAGTTAGTCACTAACAACACAGATCAAGTTGTAAACTTGTTTGAGCACAATTTTACTTGTTATCCTTTGCGCTGTGCTATTGACAGTACTTTGTGCCAAAAATGAATCAATCAGTCAGCAGCAAGTGCAAGCAGAGCCAAGACCAAAGTGATTTGTTGTTGTCTTAAAGCAGCTCCAATTTAGTTTATGTGGATGCTAATTCAAAAAACTTTTTGCACTCAGTCCATCTCACATTATACAATTATTCCAGCAGAAAGTGATATTCCTGCAGGAAGTGCTCTAGGCTACATTGAAAGTGCTATAGCTAGCTGCTGCTACTGTTATGTTTGGAAATGACCAAAGAATCTAAAGCTGTACAATGTTTGAGCAGGAGTCACATTACCAGTCCTTCTATGTTTGTCTGTGTCTTTTTCCTGTCCCCTCAAACACAGCCGGTTGAGGCAGATGGCCGCCTGTCCTGAGCCTGGATCTGCTGGAGGTTTCTTCCTGTTAAAAGGGAGTTTTTCCTCTCCACTGTCACCAATGTGCTGCTCAGGGTGGGAGCACGAATGCTAATATTAAAGAGTGATGGAAACAGAAACTAAGATAGATACAGAGTCAACATAAAGTGATAAAATAAAAATTCACATTTGATGATAGACATGTACTCAGGTCCCAGCACAATAAAAGCAAGCAATAAAATATAACCAGAATAACTCTTTAATACAGACAAAAACATACTTGTAACATTCATATGTGAATAACCACAAAATGTTAAATTAACTGCTGTTTTTTTAAGACATGAACTTTGGTTTTGGCACTGCTTGAGCTAGTCCTGAACTCTTCGGGTTAAAACTAATTTATTTTTATCCAAACTGAGTCCATTCAAAGAGCTATCTACAACAGGTAAGATATTTACTGTTTATAAAACTCGCACAGAACCCCACTTCTAAAGATCAAAACAATGTTGTGTACAGTGGTGTTGCGTTTACGATCAGTTTGTCCATCTGATGGTTATTTTTAAATCTCCGATGCTTGAATTCTGTTTCTATTCACTGACAATCGTCAATAACTGATCAGTTGTTGTTCATAGTAAAGCAGGTTGTTGCAAACAGGCGAACACAGTCTGACTGGATGCAGTAGTTTGGCTCGTCTTCTTCTCGGTGCTGGACTGCGATGCCTTTGAGGAGGCTGTCATCCATAATTGATCATTTATAATCAATAATGTAGCGGTTTAATACAAACACTCCATGTGTGTGTTTGTGCTCGCACAGTCGAACACAACTCGTCCATCGCGGTGCCGCTGCCTGCTCTGATCTGTCATCGACTCTGTTTGTGTGTGAGTGTGTGTGTGTGTGTTCAGTCATTCTCTTTCTAGACTCAGATGCCCTTCTTGCGCAAAGACTGCTTGAAAAATTAAAGTATCTGCACTGCACCAGATTATTCATCACTGCATTTGTTTGAGCAGTGGTGAAATGTAATTTATAACACGCTCCCTCCTCTCGGTTACGTAAGCCCGACACATACTTTCTGCAGAACGGCCCCTGAAAAGTGGCACAGGCTTGATGAGTTGTGAATGTGATGTGAAAATTGGAAAAGGCGTGCGTGCAGCGCAACGTGGTTGGTTACGTTGTCCTTGTCTGTGCTGTTGTTCCCCCTCCTGGCTCCTCCAATATTTGGTTTGTGGCTTTTGGGTCCAGGTTTGGCACAGAGTTAGCCTGGGCAGATGTCGATTGGCTCCGAAGCTTGTTGACGGGTACAGGTAGAGACAAGCGGGCTGGACTTTGTGAACATGAAGGAAAGGATAACTGAGCAGACTCTGAGTGGATGTGACGTCAAAGAACCCAGTTCAAGTGTCTTACAGGAGACATGTCACGCTTTTTAAATCCTTCTTTCTCACAAAATCATTCATTTGGGGTCTACATAATTCCTAATAAATATTCCTCCTTATTGTAACTTCACAAGCCCCTCTTTCACACCTTTTCAAAGCAACTTGTTTTGGTGTGGACTCTTTATATGCAAATGAGGAACTTCTCACCCGACCCCTTCCAGGTTTCACTCCCAGTTGCTGTTTTTCCATCAACGTTTTTAATGCACATTTTGAAGTATCGCATTAAAAATGGTGAATAAAAACGGCACAATTCTAAAAAACTTCCTCTAATTCGCAAAAACGTTTATACGCTCACATGAGGTGGTTTTGGGTTTTTATGAAAAATAGTTAATGATCAAAAAGAGACATGGAAACACATTTGCCAAAAAAAGTTCTGACATAGCGAACATTTACCTCACATGGTTGATCAGCTGTTCCTGCTGTCTGTCTGGTACCGGTACCAGCTGCAGCCGCGACTGCAGCTGGACCCTCCTCCTGCTCACTGCGTCTTCTCAGTTATTCCCGTAACATGAAGAGAATTGCATTTCTCTACGTCTCCAGACAGCATGTAACATGGCCAAAACTAGCTGATATGACAGAATAAATACAACTTTCCCAATAGTAGCAACACGTTCCTGATAACTACCTCCCCATTGTCCTGGGATGTGTATCCCTGTGAGTTTGTGATTCCTACTTCCTGTTTACTACAGACATGCGTCTGACGTAATTACACTTGTGTAGCTTGCTTGATTCGCTTCAAGCCAGTTGATGGAAACACGTTTGATTCGCATTTCTTATTTTTTTCCTTTTTGCGAAATTTGAAAAATTTGATCAAAATTCGAATTAAAATTGAATGGAAACATGGCTAATGACCACTATCCACCCCACCATGTTTATCCAAGACTATGATCTTATTTAGCAAATACTGTGACCTTATTGTTCAGAATACGTGATAGAGAATAGAGAAAACTGAAAGGACTGAAAAATGCGATCCACGATGTAGATAAATGTATCTACACAGTACTTGACTAAAGAGACTAAATCCAAATTTTCTGCGCTCCTAGAGATTCCAAGTACACAACAGAATGTGTTTAAGGGCTAAAAAAGTAGATTTTGGAAGATATGTTCCCTTTAAAGTGTCATCTTTACAAACATTAGCAGTTTTCCTCCATCTGTTATACATCTTGCGCCTGACAAAATCCAAGTGTCTCTCAAAAATAAACATATGAATGATGCAACAAAAAAAAGACATTCTCCAGCAGTATTACTTTGCCGTCATAATTGCCATGAAAATGATTGTTGCAGGCCTCAAAGGTGAAAGTGGATTTGTGCTGAACTAATTGTAACACTGTACCCGGGGAACACCACTACATTAGACGGTTGTTAGTTTTGCAGGAGGATATTAACTGTGTGTGTGTCTACGGGTGGGTGTTTGTGCGTGGGTCGAGTGTTATTTTTGGGGTGCGGAGGAGGAGGAGGAAGGACGAAGGTGTTGTTTGCTTCATATTCTCTGGATGTATGTCACTTTACAAGCTGGGTTTGACTCGGGGGAGGTGGTCAGATCTAATTATCCCCCCACACACCCCCGCCATGGAAAAAGGCTAAGCCAATAAGATACCGCACAGCCAATGAGAACAAACAAACAAACTGCTTGAAGCATTTGTGTTATTATGCTGAAAGGAAGAGAAAAACAAAAGAAAACTGAATTGGAAAAAAACCAAAGATGTGAAGGTCAGACGTTATTCAAAAACAGAGAAATGGTTTTGGATTCTCCCTCCTTCCTGCCCTTCTCTCCTTGTGAAGACTGTTTCTCCTTTTGTAAGAGGACATATCCCTGCGCTCAGTCTGATGCTGTCTTTTTGTCAGCCGAAGAGTATTCCTCTCTGCAGCTCAATAGATCATATCCCGTGGCCAAGAGGAGAACGCTGACTGTGTCTCTGTCAATATTACCTTCAGTGATTGGTAATATGTCCTGTGTGCTTGGAAGTGGCTTTAATCTGAAAGGAAGACACCTCTCCTTTGATGAGACACTCACATAGAGGCACATCTTTTCAGCACAAACAGCCGAACATTAAGAGATTGTCCTCAGCTCAACATGGGCTCCCTTTCCAAAATGAAGGGAGCCTCTATATACATTTAACCTCTAAAGTATAATTTTATTCTGTTGCCTGGGCAATAAAAAGGTCAGTTTAGGCTGCACAGGTTTACACCCTGCCAAAAAAAACAACACTTTCTGCATTTATTTTCTGCTGTGATGCTCCCTCGAAAATGAGATTCTGTCTGGGAATTTGTGGCGGGTTGTGTGTTGGCGTCAATAAACAAGGTCATTTGGAAGAAAAAGGTGCATGGGCTGCCTCGGGCGGGTTCCTCAAACGCACGCAGACACAACCCAGCCCGGGCCTGAACCGTGTGCGGAAACGCGCACAGAAAAGGAAAAAAACAAAACAACAAAGAAAAAAACCTAACTGCCATTTTTAAAAGCCCTGTGTCCCTATCAGCTCTGACGCAGAGCAAATGTAGCGTATTTGAATTGCATGATCTGCGAGAGCACGGCCTCTCTCTGCCAGCAGGTTGACGGAGAGCAAAATGAGCCTGCGCTTCATGAGTGTTGCAGACTTTTGCTGCAGTGCAAAGGAAGAAGAAGAAGAAGAAGAAGAAGAAGAAGAGGAGAATCAAAAACAGGGAGGGAATCCTGCAGAGAAAATCCTCATCTCCTCCTCCTCGCTCATTATCAGCTTTTATTTTAATAATTGTTGGACATACTAACGTGGCCACGGGATGATGTAGAAGTCGCCTTGAATGAAAAAGCTCTGAGACTTCTGCTGATGATGTCGACGGTGCTATAAATAGGCCGTTATTTTTACCCCCTGCCATTTTGGCCTCATTTCTGCGTTTCCCCTGAGTTTCTACTGTGAAGATTACTAGTGCTGGTGATCGCAACGATTGATGAGCACTAGCCTTGTTTGTGCGACAGAAAGTTTGTGCCTATAAAATGGGCTAAACTAGTACAGAAATGAAAGTCCTGTGTTAAATCCCCCTGTGCACCACAGCCTTTGCTAACTGGCTCTTATATAAGAGCCCAGAGAGCAAGAAACGACAGAGAGCCTGAGAGTACATGAGGAAACTGTGAGCATCCACGTTTGGAAAAAATAGTCCCAAACCTGGAGCCCACTGGTACATTCAATTTAAAAGGGTTTATTATCAATAAATTAATTTATTAAAGTCCCCATCCAGCACAAGTCACATGGTAAAATAATAAACTGACCCAAACCAGAACTAAAAAAATAGGTGATGCTTTCCATAAAAGCACAATTAATCGTTACTTTAAAATATCTAATGTATCTTTTTTTAATGATCCTTATATGTCAGATAGCATAAGTCCAACCCAGGGGTCTGCAACCTGCGGCTCTGGGGTCACATGTGGCTCTTTAGGCCTTTCTGGACTGCATTAGTCCTTATAGCCCAGTTCTGCTCTAATTTCTGGAACTGTGAGACCTGTGGTTGTATTCGGTCCAGCCTGCCTGGCCCAATTTGATGTCAGCTACTGTTGCTTATTGATTGTTTCATTGAGTCATGAACATCAGTCATGGGGAGTCATGTCACTCAGATGAAATTCATTTTACGTGAATGGTGTGCAACGATTGTCATTTTTTTTTCACACGGGTTCAACTACACAACAATTGTAGCAAGCTACCAAGCAACAACAAGCTAACATTAGCTACTATTAGCTTACCATTCTCTGTCATCTTGCCTTCTCATCATTAGCATCATACTGCTGGATGGGCCGGTACAGTCTTTGGTATTTTTCCTTTGAGTTTGGTTAGATGTATTGTTGTTGTGTTGCAAATAAAACTAAATAAGATTTGTGTGAGTTTGTAATCGTATGATCCATGCCCACATCAAGGCTGCTCTTTGTTCAATGCAAACACAACCAGGGCCAGGGTAAAATAAAGCACCCAGTATGTTGCAGCCGAACTGCTGAAATCGGATCGGATTGTTGCAGTTTCCTGACGAAAATTGCGTCATTCCGTTTGCATTGTCCACATTTCGGTCCCTTCTTGTCACAACCCGATGGCCAAACTTTTTACCCCCCTCCATATATTAACTTTTTATGTGATTGGTCAGAAGTGTGTGGGAGTGTTTGTTTATGCTGAAAGCGCTCGGACGCTGCCTTTTGCTTCAACTGCTTACTTCAAAAAATAAATAAAAAAAAATACTCGCTTCCAGAAGCTGACTGTTGTAGGCTATCCGGAAACAGACATTTTTTCCTGGAACCGGAAGGTCGCCGGTTCGATCCCCCGTTCCAGCTGTCTCAGTTGTTGTGTCCTTGGGCAAGACACTTCACCCCTGATGCCTCTGATGTGTGTTGGCACTGATTAGTCTCCATAGACGATTGTGCATGTTAGCTTTGTAGAGACCTAATAGAGTGCTGTGTGAATGAGGGCACAGATTGTAGTGTGAAGCGCTTTGAGTATCCTGGTTAGATAGAAAGGCGCTATAAAAATAGTCCATTTACCATATAATTAGTTTTATCTAAATTTAATGATAATTTATTTATTTAATCTGGTCACAAACTATTTTTCCAAGATTTTTGAAAACTGTGGTAACACTGATATTGGTCTGTAGTTTGTAAACACATGTTTCTCACCACTCTTGTAGAGAGGGATTACCTTGGCTATTTTCATGTTGTCAGGAAATATTCCAGTTGAAAACGATAAATTGCAGATATATGTAAACAGTTCAATAACATAACCCATTATTTCCTTTATAAACTTCATGTCCATGTCCACCCAATCTTTTCATCTTTTGTTTGCAAATTCTTTTACAATATTCATTATCTCTTGTCAGTTTCCTCAAGAAAAATACTGTTAGTACAACTCATCACTGAATGACTTACATTATTATCAAATTTTGGTATTTTAACTACAAGACTTGGGCCAACATTCACAAAATAATGATTAAATCTCTTTACAATTTCATTCTGATCATAAATTTCATTGTCATCCTCAACAAAATATTGTGAAATGCTTGATTTTACTTTATTTTTCAAAACACTATTCATTACTTTCCATGTCTACTTTCCATGACTCTTCATATAAACTTTACTTTTATTTAATAGGTCACTGTAATATTCTTTCTTATGCTTACTTATAATCCACCCTAGCTTGTTTTTATATTTCTTATATTTCTCTTCTGATTCTTTTGTTCTTAATTTCAAGAAGCATAAATACAAATGCTTATTTTTTTTGCAAGCATTTCTCAATCCTTTTGTCATCCATGGCTTGTCAACAGTATTTCTCTTTGTGTAAATGTTTTGCACACAGTTCTTTTAAAACACATCATATGCTTTGTTCACATCATCAACAAACACATCCCTACTGTTTTGTTTTCCCAAATCATCTTTTAATTTATACAAAGCTTTTTTGTTGTGTTTATTGTTTTTTTTATTGTAACTGCTTTTGTGTTATTTTGATTATGTTTATAAATCATGAAAACTGGTAAGTGATCACTTACATCAGTTGTTAAAATGCCACCCAACACTTCTCCATTTGTTATATTTGTAAAACTGTTGTCAAATATTGTAGCACTGTGGGTTGTGATTCTGGTGCGTTTTGATATCAGTGGATAAAGATTTAAACCGTGCAATGAGTTTATAAATGTACCAATATTTGAGTCTGTTCTGTTATCCAGGTCAATGTTAAAGTCACCACACAAATGAACTGTTTTATTACAACTCCCCACAAGGATGTTCATGATTCTATCAGTAAATAGCTCTATGTCAGATTCTGGTGATCGATATACACAACTTATAATTATATTTTTTGAATTCTTATTTATTATTTCAATTATTATTTCCATAATATTATCCATGATCAATGACATTTTGTTAATAATTTTACATTTTAATTCTATATTAACAAGTAGAGCAACTCCGCCCCTTTTATTGCTTATGTTCTTGTAGTATAACTCATACCCGTCAATGTGAATATTATTAATGTTTGAATCATTAAGCCATGTCTCTGAAAGTGCTATTATTGAGAAAGTTCTGTTTAACTGTTTTAAATAATCTATTTATTTATTTATTTTTTCAAAAAATTACATCTGAGTAAGTAGCTGAGATATTTTCAGCTGCTTTGTCGTTGGTTTTGCTTCCGCCTCGTCTCAACTGTTAGCCATGAGCCGCTGGCCTTGTGTTCTTGTTTGCTGGTTATGTTTATATTCAAGTGAAAGCTTTTCGAAGAACAGATGAAGCTCTATTTTGAGTCCCCTATGTGTAACACCAGCATGCAGCTTCTCTCTGATTTGTCACTGTAGTTAAATGTTTAGTGCAGCACAAATATATCTTGTTTTAATTTATCTTTTTTGCTACAGTTATAAATATGTGAGGGAAAAAATATCCCCTGACCAATCTACTCTGGATAAGTTTAAAACGGTTTTTAAAACCCCCACTGTTTCTGGTGTGTTTCTCAGCTTCAACACACCACAACACACAAAGATTGAATTACCTCTTCAAGTTCTGCAGAAGCCTGGTAATCACGCATTCATTCAAATCAGGTGTTGGAGCAGAGAGACCTATAAAACATGCAGGATAGTGGCCCTCAAGGACCAGGATTGGGATACCCCTGGTAAAGAGGATACTGAGCTTTTCAGAAAGCATATTTTGCAAATGAAGAAACAAATATAGATGTTTTTACCACCCGCCATTGAAATGGTGGGCCATATCTTAAGAAAAGTGGGGAGGATTTGGTCAAAGTGAATGAGTATTTGCCTAGAGCTGATTACTTTTTGGAGTCAGTCAAATCAAAGATGGCTGAGTTCAACTTAGTCAAACTGGTTTGATTCATTGTCAATTTGTATATTTTCCCTATCCACTGATGTGGTATAGACCTGTTTTTTTATTATGTGTGAATGGACTAAAAGACATCAAGTTGGAAACATATCTGGAGTAGTGTAGACAGGGTCTACAGCCTTGGCACTGCCCATATATGATATTTTATGGCAGTCTGAACGTGATAAATCTGACCTAGGTCGATTTTATGTGTTGTACTAAATTGGATACATAACTGCTGTTTTTCAGAGCGACCTCAGTCTGATGTCACATTTCATCTGACTTTTATGTCATTGAGGTAGGGGTATACAGATCAGTCCAGATAATAATGTTATCAATCCCACATCATGCAGTTTAAAGCTTGGAACTTCACACATCTTCAAGTACAGAATAAAAGCCCAGTACCTTTGTCTTTTTTAAACTTCCAGACTAGTCAAGTTTTGGATGATTGGGAATTTACACCAACATATGACGCTAATGGTGATATAAAACAGGTTGGATCGTATGGATGCTAGCGTGATGGGATCGATACTGGAGTAAGCAGGAAGGAGGGAAGATTCTTGTAGGGAACAAGTATGGCTGTTAATATTTTAGTCAGCTCTGATTGCGCCACAACTTCAGAAACAACCAATCATGCTAACATACGTAGCATCCATATTTACTTCTGTAAACACAACATGCTGAGTGGGATGTCACATTTTATTCTGTGCATGAGGGTCACTTCAGGGCCCACTGGAGTCTGATGAAGGTCACATATTATAATGTGAATGACCACAAAAGGAAAATTAGTCAGATTTGAGCAACATTCTGCAGTGTACCTAACAAATCATCTGCCATTGGCTGGATCAGTTTCTTCTGTCATGCATAAATTAATATTTCAGATGAAGCATGAACTGCCCCCCCCCCCCTCGAGAAGTAAAACCTGTGGTGACTTCAACCATTGTTTTGGATTTATTCTACAGCATTTCCCCCGAGGTTGCAGCTGCTATTATTACTGGTTGTGTGATGCTATCATGTTTTATATCCATCTGTTTGACTTGCATGTCTTAGATTGCTATATTTAGTTCTTGTAATTAAAACCGTGTGTCCGGTTTCTCAGACAGCCTTCGGGGCCTTCGGCACGGCCAGATGCCAGCCTGTCTCAGCTCTGGTCATCTTGTCAAGTCTAACAGGAAGTGTGACGCCCGGAGCAAACCTGTCGGACGAAGCGGCTCTTTATTATAGAGTCTGATAAATAAAAGCGTGGTTGTTAACTGCATTTCGTGTCAGAACTCGATAAGAGACTCACCGATACGATGTTATTATAATGTGAGTGTAAGAAAC
>JARVJO010038941.1:0-25047 GCA_031762555.1 Cynodonichthys magdalenae | reverse complement strand
CTAAGCCTGCCTGATGCCTGCTGCCGGGACACAAACGTGCTCTTGCTCCTGTCATCTCTTAGCAAGCACAGACAGGAGGAAAAAAAGCTGACAGTTTGTCTTGTACCATATGCCACGTGGCAGCAATGCCTAACTGATATGGCCAGAGTTTGGGCCACTGCCAAAGGCTCTTTTTTTCCCCTATCTATTTTTTTTATCTATCTTGCATGTGTGTTCATCTAGAGAGGAATTGTTGAATAAAATCACTGTTCAGCTGTCAGCAGGGTGGATTTAGTGCCTATAGGTCCAAAGAGCTGGATTGAATGTTATTGTATTTTTAATATTTTAGGAAGTTCCCATATCTGGTCTGTGAATGCCTCTGTTTTACTGAAGGGATTTGCTGTGGTGAGAGGTTCCCAGAAGAATTTTCCTTTTCTTCAGGAGGAACAACTCCCTCCTTCTCTCTGCCTGAAGAAATGTTAGTTTTCAGTAAAGCCTCTCAATCATGAATTTACCTTTGGGGTCTTTCTGCACACAATACCAGGGTTGGAATTTGAGCAATGCTGTCAGTAGTTTGAAATTGACTCGTGCAGTTTAGGCTTAGTGAAAGCAAATTTGTTGTCCGTGATGTTTTTAACTCTTGAGATAGCCCCGCTTTGATCACTTTTTTCATTGTAGAAAGACAGGTCAAATATCCCCAGGCTAGCTACAAATTTCAGAAAATTAGGGATTTGCTTACAGCCAGAAGGTGTAAAAGATATACATGTTTGTTTTAGTTAGACTTTGTTTTGTACAAGAGAAAAACTGTTTTCTTGCATAAAAGAAAAGAGAAATACGGGAGATTTTGTCATATAATCATTTAAAAACACTAAATTCCTGTGAATACCATTTTTGTACTTTCTTATATTTTCACTTTTCAAACAGTGCAAATGTATTTTACAACTTCAATAAAAAGCTCAAATGTACAGCAATTTACCAATTGTTCCAAATTAGAAATATTCAAAAGCATTTTGTGGCTGTGGTTTATTAGTGCCTGCAGATTGAAAAGGGAAATTAATATTTGTTGTCTAGAATTTGTTTTTATTTTTCAGACTTTAAAATCTTTGAAAACTTTTTTCTCATCAAAAATTGCAAACTACAATAAACATTGTTAGTTTGTTATTTTAATTGTGAATATCTTTTGTCCTTGAAATGTGATTAAATTTACACTTATGGACAGGCTGAAAACTAATTCACTACAAGACAAAAAACTATTGTGTAATTTACCATTATACACTTTTTTTTGGTCATAATTTCATCCAAGATATAAACCTTAAATAAGGGTGCTTCTGTTACAAGTGAAAACTAAATATTTTCTCTAAATGTGGCAGATATTTAAATTGCAAATTTTTGCATGCATCCAAAGAGGAACATGGTTGTCAGTCACCTCTTCTGAAACGAGTCCTTCTTGTCACTCCTGCAAAACCTGAAACTAGGACATAATGGCCACCGTTTTCGCTCCGATGCTTTCATTTCCACCTTCACCGAGGCCATTGTAGAAAAGTGGGAGGAAACTAGGAGCTGATGAAAAAAGTGACAGGTGAGTGACAGATGCCTTCAGGACCAAGAGGTGGGAGAGGTTGGTGATGGCAGAGGCACGTTAGCCAGTGATGAGCAGAGCAGCGCCACAGGTGAGAAGGTGCCAAACAAGACGGCTGACGCACCATTGATGGCCCTGGCAGGCAGAGGTGACACAGGTGAGAGGCGAAGTGGGGCGGGTGGTGGAGGAGGGGAGGGGGTCCAGGCTCTTCACAGCTGCTTCTTTGCTCCTGTCAAACAAATTTACACAAAAAGCCCTCTGAGAACATGCTTTTTGTTTTTGCAAACATGCTCTTGTTTCAATAAATGTATGAAGCTTATCGTGACAAAGGAAATGTTTTCAAAATTGTTTATTATTTTAGATTCTTTAAAATAGTCTTTAGATGCACAACATTGATATGCCAATATTTAAAAAAAATAGTTTTAGTTGCATCAGACCTATGACATTTCAGTTTAAACATACTGTGATTTTTTTACACAACTGAGTGGGATCTGCTACTACTTTCATTTTTTTTTTTTACCTCTCCATATACCCGTTCTTACTCCTACAAATTCATAACATGTTCCTGGTGAAATCACTGACCGTGTCACTCTCTCCTACTCTCTTAAATCTTTTTTTTTTCTTTTCTACACCCATCCTAATTGAATTTTATGTTCATTTGACTGCAGATAACCCTAACATTTGGCGGTGGATTCGAGCAGTAATCCGGAACCAGCACAACTGTCTGGCATCAGTGTGACCAGAATGAGTAAAGACATTATTTTGGCTCCACCAAAATTTTTCAGTGCTATTGTTGACCTGTAACGATAATATGATGCATGAATAATATCATATTTTCTCCTGTCAGAAAGCATCAGGATCAACATCACGACAGCAAGGCAAAGTTATACATGAACATGAGAGAGAGTGAAGAAATGAGAATATTTAGTGAAATCAGCTTGTATTTGCAAAAATTATAGACATTTAAAAATACAGTAACACAGAAATCACTTGTGTTTTAGTTTAGAGCAGCATAAAGACACAAAAAAGTAATAATAAAAGTAATTAAAATCCATTTCGTTATTCAACATTTAATTATTTTTTTAGTATTTTGTAATGGCGGTCAGCAGTAGTTCAGTAGTGTGTTAAAAATCAATTACTGAACATTTTTGATGTCTGGACCAATCGCTGCACAGTTACATAAAAAAGGTTTCTACAAACAAGATATTAACAATTGCATGCGTATGATCAAATATAAAGCAGAATATTCAGTATAATTTAGCTAAAGTATTGTTTTATTATAATACTGTTTATTCTTTCATCATTTTTTACCAACATTCATAAAATGATTAGTGGAGTGACAAAAAAATATGTTTTTTTCTAATTTCAGGAATACAGACCTTTCCCAACAGATACTCAAGTTGACCTTTGAAGCATCAAACGAGTCTCCAGACTAGTTTGGCAAGTAAGTGCAAAACAGCAAACCATGATTTTAAAAACTGATTGAGAATATTTTGCTTTAAAAAAAAACCACAACCTTAAAACTTGATTACATCCGTTTCTATTATATTTATTATATAGTATTAAATTAATTATATTAGATTTGTTGTTTCTGAGTTCTAAAATTAAACATCTAAATAAATAAATTGGAAGAATACAAACAATGGATTTCAGTGAATTTCACCTAAAACAATAATGCTTTTTTTTCCATGCAGATGAATTATAAATTAATCAAAAGTGTGATATTTTATTCAAGGGGTCTCAGTAAGCGGGGCACCCATCTGTCTCTCATCTCAGCAGTCAGACATGTCATGTGTGACTGAAATAAAAGAGAAAGAGAGCCTCTCCCAGTATGCTGCACGAGACTCTTTGCTGCTGCTCAGTGTCACTGCCACTCACCCCCCGTTCTGATGTGTTTGCTCCTCTCCACCCCCATTAATGTCACTCTTGGCCGACACGCTGCAAATGGAAGGGCCTTCAGTATAGGGAAAAGGGAAACACCTCATTTATGTTTTAGGCGTACATGGACACCTAAAAGGCAGAACAAGAGTGACATTTTTTTCTATATAAGTAGAATTGCATTAATAAAAATGTCTCAAATTCTGTTATGAAAGGTTGCTTTTACTCTTTGATGATGGAGACTCTGACTAAACTCCAGCAGTTGGTATTCAGAAAAGCTAGAGTAGACCCCATGGTCAGTGAATAGAGACATTTCGAGCAGACTGAGTGACAAGGTGCCCGAGAGGTCAGCATTCTAAAGAGGCGACCAATTGGATCATGACCCATGAAGGACAGATATGGGCAAGGGGATTTAGCCTCAAAGGTCGAAGTGGGGTCAAGGAGTGTCTTGCATTCCAGACCCCTAATCCTTTCCCTGCTGCCTGGAACGCTGGTCTTCTCTGGCTCTACACATGTATTCCCACACACTCATGCATGTGTGTGGGCACACATATTCAGAGTGCTTAGCACAAATACTGTACACAAGCAGGTAGCAGAAATTAGATGAAGAGACTTAGATTAGATGTGTTCAAGTCCACCAGCTTTTTGCCTTAAGCAGTGAAAGTGTGGGCTTTAGATGCCCTCTCAACTCAATTTTCTGACCTTCCACTTAACCAACCACCTCCTGCAGGGCAATCAAGTTGCTCCAATGCTGAGACAGAGTGTTGGGGATGTAGGTAATTTGTCAGAGCAACCCAATCCCCACTTTTCATGCTTATGTGTGTGTGTGTCAGCAGCAATGCATGTGTGTGTGTATGTGTGTGTGAGCACACCAGGGGCTTTCTCTGGGAATCTTTCAGACTATGTCGCCAGTCAAGGCAACCCCAGACTGTTCAGTGTCAGCGGTTGTGTAAGCAGTGACCATGCTTGCAGCCATGAATTGGAAGCTGGGGCATCCAGGTCATAGCAATCTGAGCCATCCATCAGTCTGAAGTGAAACACATGCCATCCAACACTATGCAGCATTTGAGCCCACATCCCCTTAAAAAGTTATATGTCACACGCAGAGATGACACACCCGGGGATGAATTTTGGAAGCTGAACTTGTTGACATTCACACCACGATTTCCCACCATACTCCTAAAACTCGCAAGAACATTGAGAAAATTGCTCCATTTGTGGTTTGGACTGCGTGTAACACAACAGTTTGTGCGTAGCAAAATCCACTAAGCATGAGCCCCTTAGTGTTTGTGTTGGAGAAGCCCTCCTGCCGGGCCTTCAGTTGTAGCCCACCCCCACCCCCCCACCCCACTTCCTATCCCACTACACTATACCAAACAGAGCCAAATAAAACACAGGCTAACATAATGTAGCAGCATGTCAGCGGTGGGCCCTGGAGCGAGGCTGAAACATGACACACTCTGTACCAGCCATTAGGACACAAGTTAAAGCAGCTACAGTTTCTTTCTGGCCATGCAGCCCTTATGTTGCCCAGCGCAGGACCTGTATGTGTCTGCTCGCAGCAGATTGACTGATGTATCCTGTGTGGCTTTAGTGTGTTTGAAGCAGCAGAAGAAAGTCCCAGAAGGGGACTACTTCTCCCTGGGCCCCCTCAGACCACTGCACTTTATCAATTTTTCCACTGGGAAAGGCCTGCCACTGGATCTCAAACCCTGATGGAGCTCACACAGAGAGAAGATAAAAGCAGACAAACCAAATTAAAGACAAACTGAATTTATTGTGTCACATTAAAGGGGACATATCTCACAAAATCCACTTATTTATTTCATTTGTAGATAAAACATTTTTTGCTCCACTAAAATTGTAAACCCCTCTATCAAACTAGAATGGACGGCTCTGGAAGCTAGAGGGGGTGGGGTATGAAGTGACTCGTTTAGACTTAAAGAGACAGACTCAAAACGAGTTGATCTGAGACACGCCTCAGAAAAGTAGAGAAAGAGGGGCTTGTGGAGTTACAATAAGGAGGAATTCAGACCAAAGCATTGCAGTTCCACTTTATATAGACCCCAACTGAATGATTTAAATGTGAAAAAAGATTTAAGAAAAAAAAGTTCAAATTATTCTGATATATTATTTATTTTTTCATGTAGAGTGTCATCATAATTGAAGACAGTATGTTCAGAGTCCTGCAGACATATGTGGTGTTAATTCTCCTACTGTCAGTGGGAGGACCTGTAGCGTGTGAAAGGGCGAGAGGAGCAGAATTCTGGCACTGGATCCTTAAAATGTTTGAAATCTAATTGATGAGGTGAGAGCTGAAAGTAGCTGTATTCAAGCATAACTTATCCCACACTAAGAAGTTGGTCTGTCGGCTGCACTGGCACAATCTTAGTTATGATATGCTGCACTCAATTGTAAGATCAAATGTTTAGGCAATGTTCAGAGTGTGATTACTTGTTATCGCTTTGATTACTAAAGTGGGAAAAATCCTGTCAGTGAGGGCACCTCCCCACTTTGCCTTGGAGACAGAGTTAAAAGGACATGTGTAAAACCATATGGTCTGGCACAGTTCCTGCACTCAGATGAAGGCTAGGCGTACAGATTCAGTGAAGGTGAGAAATAGCTAACATCCCCTTGTGTTGATGGTAACTCTAAAACTTAAGAGGCATGTAGGGAATTTCTCATGCCTCAGCAGGAAGCTGGAATCTCCTCTCACTCCTTCACTGAGCTCTCTACACTGATAGAGCTAAAAAAAAAAAAAACACACCAGTAAAAACACTGTGGATCTGTTATCAAGTTCTACTTCTAAAAAGATTAATTTTATGCTTTATTGTTCAAGACTGAATGAGATAAAGAAAACTTTTTTTAAACCTTAAAGAGTTGAATCATTGATTTGTCAAGTGGAGAGGGAGCTGTAGAAAGGAAGCATGAAAGAATAAGCGAGCAAAATGGAACACGAGCCAGAGCAGGAGAGGAGAGTTGGTTTACAATGCAATCAACATTAAGGAAATTGGTTTGCACTAGTGCTTTGAGTGGAGAGAGGTGATTGATGCTAAGTTAGGCTAGCAGGAAGGAAGTGGAGAAATTAGCGGCAGGCCAGGGCACTGAGAGCTGTCAACTACTTCCTGGTCAGTCTGGGGTGTGAGGTATTATGCATCAATCCTTTACGTACTTCTTGTGCTGGGGCACAAAAACATAAAACTCCTTTTCAGGGAAAAAAAAATCATAAAATATGGCAGTCCCCTTTTTAAACCTAACTCACTCTGTGGACACGCTATCAACAGCACGTCACAACAACAGCAACATAGCTCAGTCTGCAGGGCAGTGTCAAAACTTGGCTCTGTGCATGCCAGCAGTGTAACTATGTCAAGCCCCTGACAATAGTAGTATACAGACTCTGTAATTAAGCAAGGCAACAGAGGACAGTAACAGAGGAGTAGCAGACACAAAGATGCCCTTGATACCCTGGTGTCGCACTGACAGCATTTCCTCTGACAGCTTCATGTTGTAGGCCACTGCAGGCACGCTTTACATCTCCTGACATGGGATTTACTCATCCCTGCCACAATCCCATGTTTCCTCAACATGATGGAAATGAAGGGATGGTTGGGAAGAGAGTCAGAGATATATGGAAATATATTATGCTGGTCAATGAGGATTTAGCATTTTAATTGTTATCAAATTAAGCTAAAAGGCTATTTTGGAGGGTTTAAAAAAGTTTGGAAGTACAAGAGTGAAGTTCTGAACATTGTAGTAGTAGGTGATTACAGCTGCAGCTTATAACTGATTGCTGAAGGTGTTCTGAATGGGAATTTATTTAAAACACTAATTTTAAAAATGACACAATTGTTTTGAAAAGTTTTGGATGATAAAGACAACTGTGGAAAGGTTGAATTAAAATTTAGGGGTGGTGTGTGTGTGTGTGTGTGTGTGTGTGTGTGAGTGTGTGTGAGGGGGGTGTTATTATGCAAAACTGACTTTTTTTTAGCTTTATATCATGTTATAATGTCATTCCCTCATTAAAATATACCCAGAGTGGTGCTTTGATTCATTATTTGGATCTAACTTCTACCTGGAGTTCAGTCCCCAGCCGAGCTCCCTCTCCACAATTTACCCCTCCTTTGAATCGTTGTGAAGTCGTGCTGAAGTGGGAGTGTTGGAAATGGTAGGAGGTTCTTAAACATAATTTTATAGGCTGTGATGAAGTCAAATTTATTTTTGATATATACAGCTTTTTCATAACAACTGAAGGTAACAGCTACTTGATTGTGGTATAGAATTGAACTAGAAAACACATGAAACACCTGCCTCCCCTCTCTAAAGTTTTTTTTCTAGTACATTGTAATTGTGATTATTTATTTGATTTGTATTTTATTTTTCTTTTAGGGGATGGGAGGTAGAAAATAAATTTAAACTTCATCTTAAACTATCCTAATAGAACACAAGACATCAAAAAACTTCCAGCTACATGCTCCAGTAGAAATAGCATGCCAAAATGTCAAATGCCATGTTTTTTGAAAATTGGGTTAACATTTTTTTAAAGTGAGACTGAGTGAGACAAACAGAGAAATGGCCTTTACAAAGGAGGCCATCTTTTACAAAGCACTCCTTTCCTCTCAGACAGGATTGAGTTAATGTCCCTCTCCTCTCTCCTCCGATCCTCTCATCTCTTTGCCGCCCCTCCTTCTCTGCCGTGACTTGCTGGCTTGATTTATCTGATGGAAGGAATTCTGCACAGAGCTCTGGCCCTGGTGGTATCCTTATACTGTAACCTTTTCCCCCCACCAGATGTTCTTCTCTCAAAACATGGTAGTGATCATCCCCAAATCCCCAGACAAACATATCAAGTGGCCGCAGCGTGTTTACGCGGGCAGCGGTCGACACAAGTGACACCAACAGTGACACGAGTGTTGGGGGTTAGACAGTGCACAAGGAGGGGAAGGAAAGAGAGGAGCAGACAGAGAGATGGAGATGTCAGACATATGCTCACGCCAGCTGACGACACCAGGATGACCTGAAGGAGTAAGGGGAGATAGGGGGCACAAAGGGGCTGATTACTCCCACAAATGTTGGAATGGGTGATACTTTAAGTTCAGCAGTTTCCTGGGATCTGAGCCCCTGCACTGATTTATTGTATCCTACCTTTTTTTTTTCTTTTTTAAGCACAGGATTTTTGTTTTACATGTTTTTGTGATTCAGTGTGTTCTGCCAAGAGCCGAAGATGGCTGTGGAGCTGCCATAAAACTTGCTTTTACTAGAGATAGCTTGACATGCTCAAGATTGAGTTAGAAAATAGGAGGAAGTCACAATTTAATGCATCTTGTGTAAATAAAAATAAATAAAAATATGGTTCAGATTATTTGAAATATGGTTCTTTATAAAGCTTGTGAACAATTAAAATCTTAGCTGCTGTGCTTATTTAATCAACCTAAGTTTGCAAAAAAAATAACATTTTAATTCTGACTGGTTTGATGGTCTGATTGAGGCCAAAACTTTCTTAAAACAATTCTAATCTCCAACAGTTTATGTAAAGACATTGCACTCCCATCAATTTTGCATTTCTTAGTAACTTCTGCAAAGTATACAGTTACTCTCACCCTCAGCTGCACCAGCTACTGCTAGCTGCTGAAATTAGCACTCGCAAGCATGTAAACAAATAACCGTGTAATGGGAAACTGAATGCAATGTAAAGATCCATAACATGGTGTTTGCATGAACTGTTATGAGATTAAAGATGGCAGCAAGCAATTTTGGTCTTGGTTCCCCTCAAATCAACTGGTACCTCATCAACCCAGTTATATTTAAACACTGTTTTTTTTTGTTTGTTTTTATATTGAGGTCATTCAAAAAGCTTCACAAAACCCTACTTCAAAACTCCTATGCTATCACTTTAAGGCAATACTGTAAAACATACCATAATATTGTGCACATATTTAAGTCATGGGTTCAGCTCAGCTCTATAATGTAGCGTCACCAATTTAGATTGATTTTAAAGTAGATGCTTCAGCTCTGACTCATTACTTAACTCACTTTACACAATACTACAAATGTTATAAAAGTGATTATTAAGTAAGCTTGTATGGTTGACTTTTATTAAATTACTTACCCTCCCTATAGAAAATAGAGAATGAGCAGGATAGAGAGATACATAATGATGATGACAATCCTGAAGTGGATGATGGGGGAGTAAGTTATGTCAAGTCCTTGACAGCTTTATTCGCCTCAGCCAGTATTTGTCACATTCAGCGTGCATGAATTCTTGATTTGATGTGCCTTAATTGATTCAGCTCTGCCTGTCCCCATCTGTCTGTCTGCCCCCTCTCACTTGCTCCCATTTTCTGCCAATCTATCCTTACATTTCTCTATTTATCTCCAGCTGAAAGGGATGTGAGGTCTAGGCAGGCCAAAATGAATCTTTTTTAGAGGAGAAAGAGCAGCCAGTGATGTTGCCCTACCTGTGACCTCCTCCGTGATATAGTGAGGCCGAACGGCTGACATGATGAAGGATCAAGTGCTTCAAAGTGAGCCAGGCAGAGATAAAAAAAAAACAACAGGCCCCCTTCTATGATGAACGAGTTCTGTAGCAGGAAAAAGCCATCATGAAGCTACCATGACACCTCAGCTTTGGAGCACAGGCCCAATACATGTCACATCACGTCACTGAGAGGGAAAGTGAGGGAATAAAAAAACAAAAGAATCTACTGTTGAAAGATTGATGTACTGAACAAACCTTTGTAGAAATTTTGATTGTTTTTGCTTTTTTCCTAATTTATTTGCTGATTTTTATAATCAAAAAGTTTCAGGTGTTGAGTTTTCCAAATTTGGTAAGAATAATTCATTTTAGCTCCATAAACCCCGTTACCATGGTGTTCAGAACAAGGTTAGCCAGTCCATGGTTTTACCAGTGTATGTGCATTTATTCTCGGGGCAGCATTGTTGCATGGCACATTCACCTTGGTTGTTTCCAAATAATCTGCCTTGTCTAGCACAACAAAAATTTATTTCCTTTTTCTTTTTGCAATGGTTGAAGTATGCTGCTTTTTGAGTGGTTTGCACTAAAAGTGACGCATTTCTTCTCATCTTATCCTTGGGTTCAATGAATGATGAGAAAGAGAAAGAGGCAGACAAAAAAAAGTTTGTTGCGTAAACACCTCAGTGTGTGTGTGGAGGGGAGAATGGAGGGGGTGTATAAAAGGGGTTATTTGTTATCATGGACTATTTCAAGGAGAAATATAACAGTTTCATAAAAAATTAGCTAAATTAACAATTCGTTTGATACAACGTAATGTATCATTTGCAGCACGAAAACAACGTAAATAGAACCTAGTTCATTTTTTTATAATAACTTTTTGAGCCAATTGTTTTTTTTATTCATTTATTTAAGAGGCATCAAAAATTGTTGCATACTGGATATTGCATGAACATGGCACCAGTGGTTACCAGTCTCGACACAACTTCACCTAAGCTAGTATCTCCAGAACACCTTGTGACACTTTTCAGACCTCAGTTTCTCGAGTCAGAAGTACCCAATCCTCCCAACAAAATACAATAAAATAATGTGCACGACCATGAATGCATTTTTGCAAACTGTTCACACAGCAAAAAGCTGTGATTTTCAAAAATGGTCAGTTCAAAACGAGAACATGACTCGCAGGTAACTTGATCACAAGCACTCAGGATTCAGTAACACTACACAAAAACAACATACATTCTCACAACTTTCTCACATTTTTTTGAGTGGCCATCTAATTTCTAATTAGTTTTAACCCAGTGAGATATCATCTTTATGAGTAAAACAACAGCATCTTGCAAACTTGTTTAAGTTTTTCTTGTTTGTGCAAATGCAATGAGTTACTTTAGTTCCTGTTGCACCTTTACTTATAGTTGATGATGCAATTTTAGGTGTTTTTTTTGTGGGGGAGGGGCACGTTTATGTTAGTTGAGAGATGGTATTGATTTTCAGCTCAGTGTCATCAGAAAACCGATCATTAACCTTACTTTTTAGCCAGTGTTCAACAGAATAATCACCGCTGCCTGGCATGTTATTTAGAATCCCATTTAAAATCCAGGAAAAGTTTTTTTAACATCTACAAGTCTATTGTTCACTATCAATAAACATAACACTCAGGAAATACAGAATAAACCAATGGAACAATCTGGAACAATCAACCATAGAGCACTCAACCATCCAGGAACACCTGGAAAAATTGGCTAAAGGTTTTAGACTTCATAGAAATTAATGATATACCCTAAATCCAGAACATGGACTATCTTTTAACTTCCTGCACATTAAATCCAGTAGCATCTGCAGACCTCTGTCAGGTCGGTGAGAGCGCAAAAACATGGCGGTCTTTCTGGTGTGACACGATATGATGATGATTTAGAATCCTGAATTAAACAACGCAGAAACCTGTTGCTACACAAAACCACAGCATGAGTTCATGTCAATATTTATGCTTCTTAGAAACAGGCCTAAAAATCAAAGTTAAAAACACGCTGTTGAAAACAAATTGTATCATGACTTTTTGAAAAAAAATATTCAATGGTAGTAATGATTACATCTGACTCATGATAACAATGACAAGGTAACAACGTACAGTAAAAAATGTGATGAAAAGTTATTGGAAATTCTAGATTTGTTTAAATGCTTTAGTTTACTGTGGGAACTTTGCTGACACTTCAGTGTATATGTGCATGATTATCCTTTAGTTTGAGGCAATATTGCGAGATAAATTTAATCTCAAGCAATGTTTTTACATTTTGTGATGAGTAAAGCTGAAAGAAACAGGATTTTCTAAACCATAAAGCAAATAAAGCGTATATGGAATCTGTCAGAAACACATACTTGATTGCTTTTAAAGTGAGTGCCACTGATATCCTGCCATGATGTTAAGACTTTTTTTTTTACTGGACAAATGGTAAAAGCCTGAGAAAAACTTCTTTTAGGCAAAGATCAAAATGGTGTAATTGAAACAGAACAAGTTGTAGTTTTATATATATTTTTAAAAAAGCATCTATGGTTGTCTCTCCGCTCCACTCAAGCCCTCGTGCATTATGTTGCTGCGCTGATGTCACATTGATTATGCTGATCATAAACAGCTTTTGTTTGCCCCTTGCTTTCTCCCATCACTCATCTGTCCATGGGGATGAGCAGAAGTCACATCTTTTTCATGTTTTCTGCATTTTTAGGTTACACTGAAATCTCTGGTCCCACACGAGGCCAAGGCAGCTCCCCTTTTTCTTTTGCACTCCAGTATAATAATTGCTTTTTAATGTTTCTCTTTTTTTTCCCCCTCAAAACTAGTTGCATACTAACAAATCAACAACAATAAGGTTCTGTTTGCTATCTCGGGTCCCAGCCAAGACTAAAAGGGTATCTTGTCACTGAATAATCCATGCAGGATGTACTGGAATGAAGGTTTCAAGCTGGTAAAAGAGGAGTTGAAACAGGAGGCCATTTGGCTTTCTTTCTGCTTTGTCCCAAGTGTCTTCTGCTCCCAGCTGTGTGCTTGTCACAGAATGGGATTATGGTGCGAGCAAAGATGGGAAGATGTAATACTGATCCAGCTAATCCGACTAATTCAATCAAGCATTGTGACATCCACCATCCCTCTTGAGCCACAACTTCAGGCAAAATTAGAGTTTTTAGCATTCATTATTAATCCCTACAGTTATGGGGAAGGTTTAGAATAGCTTTTTGGAGAATGTGAAATGATCTATTATGCTTGAAAGTCAGAGGAACAGGATGTACCATATGCGGGTAGAACATTATATTTTAAAGAAGAAAAAAGAAAATGAAGCATTATAAGCGCTTACAGTTTAAGCTTATGGGCAGAGAAAAATACTCCCAATAATGCAAAACAATTGGCTGACCGAGCATAAATTTTGAACCACAATTATATGTTTTTGGTATTTAACCAACATTTTAGTATGATTGCTAAAATGAATAAAAGTCTACTTCAAAACGTTATTAGTTGACTTTTTTCATCTTCAGAGCTCTCAAATAATTCAGTTAAGAAAACAAATCCTTTCCATAGCATTTATAGTATTAGGTGTATGGTTGCTCAATCACAGCTTTGGATGCACACGTACGTCTATAATATCACTGAGCATGGAAAATTACAAGTCCAATTTTCTATGAAAAGTACAAGTTTGCATGCAAGCTTACTCTTCAACAGTGTGTTGAGAGAGGAAGACGGGGAGCAAAGGCAAGTGTTTGGAGCTTGAGTTACAGAGCCAGCATCTGCCATCCGGCCATCAGGCCCTCATATCCATCACTGACCGATGGCGTGGTGCAGCCCAGCGTTTGTAAAAACACCCAGAGGAAATGGAGTCTCTGGGCCAGACAAGAATAAAATTAGCTTGATGACTAAGTTCCTTCTCGGGTCCCAGTGGGAAAAGAACTCTGCCATTTGTTTTCATTACTTCCCTTGGCTGCAGAAGGGAGGACGTGTGCGACTGTGTTTGTGTGCATGTTTGCTTGATGTAAAGGGTGCATGTGGATATGCCTGCTCACATCCCTGCAAAGAGAAAGAAAGAAAAAAAACACTGCACAGAAAAGAGCCTTTTTTTAATTTCCAGTCCTGTGTGGCTTTAATCAAACATATTCACTCGTAAACACAGCACTTTGATTCCAAACCTCGGCCCATGTATAATATTAGTACTCGGACTGTAGAGGTGACATTACTGTTTGGAACTGTTCCACCACCTCTCATGGTATACAATATTGGCTTTGGCCACTTTATTGCATTTGCCTCAGAATATCTAATAAACACACAAAGGTTATAAAAATTGATTTGCTCGCAAATGTGTTTTCATTCAATACCAGTGCTATGACCTAAGTCAAGTTTTGCTGAACTAAACAGAGCTTATTTTGAGTGGCTATTTTTTTAAAGGGAAACAAATAATACTTTGTGAAATTTAAACATTAAAAACATTTTAGAAAAAAAAGATTTACTTGAATACACATTGTTTTTCTCTTTAATCTTAGAATGGATCATATTCATGTAATCAATTAGACTTAAAAAGATTAGTTTGCATGCATAAAACAACTAAAGGCATGTTCTGTTCATGCATGAAATAAAGGTCATAGTGAAAAAAAGGGAAAATGACAAATACTGGTCTCTGCTTTAGTGTGTTTTTGCTTTTTTTATGTTGCTCTCTTTTACACTCCACACGCACACACTCCTCAGATTAGTTCCAGCTTTTACCCAGGGTGCCTGTTAGAGCTGAAGTGAGGACATCTTGTAGTTCTTTAAAGCATGTAGCATTAACACCTTTGCCCCCTGTGTAAACCCTAAGTACTGACCCACAGCGGCGAGTGAGAAGCACTCAGCTCTCAGGGATGCGTCGGTGTGTAACTCTGAGACAGCAGAGACAATCCGGTCAGTGCTCCATGTGAAGGAAGGAATCAGGAAGGGGAATGTTGGAGGTGAAAGAAAAAAAAGTGTGTGTGTGTGCGTGTGTGGGTGTGGGTGTGTGTTTTCTGGGAAAAGAGTTGACAAAATATGCCAGGAGGCTCGTCAGGCAAAGGCCTTGAACCAGACGTGTGAACAATGAGATCCGCTCACACTTTCAGCCAGTCAGTCATTTTTCATTTTGAACTTCCCTCTATGGAAAAGATGAAAACTAACAAAATCTATGTGACTTCAGATACAGTTTACTAATAGATCAGACTGACAAAACTATTTAAAACCAAAGAGAGATTTTATTTAAAAAAATTGTAAAATACACTCAAAAAACAGATGAAGTGGATTAACAAAAAAAATGTGTCAACTGGTTTCACTCAACTGAACTGAGTAAAGGTAACAATTTTACTTTACTTTAAGGTAACAAAATTTCTGCAACATTTGCTTTAAATAAACGTTAAGTAAATGTGTTACCTTTACTCAATTCAGTTGAGTGGAACCAGTTGACATATTTTTTTTAATTAAATCCACGACATCTGTTTTTTGAGTGTATCTCTCCAAAATAAATAAAAGTTTTAACCCTAAAAACACACTCTAATAACACAAATCCTCCAATATGGATTGGATTGTCTCAGTTTCATTAAAATCATTCTGATCAGAAATTTAAATCTCAATATTTATGTTGAGATTTAACAAAAGAATCAGTTTATGCAATAAAAATTGCTACTCTGTGTATTAAAAATAATTTTGCAGTGTTGTATTTTTACATTTTTATGACAAAGTGTTCTTTGTTTGATTTTTACATTTTGTTTTCATGTATTGTGACCACAGATATTCCCTGTGTAATAGGGAATTTTTGTACTTCTATACAAAACTTCAGCCAGGCTCTATCACATTTTTTGTTAAAGCAAATGTAGTATAGTAATTAGATAAAATATATGCAAGCAAGAGAAAAGAAAGAAAAGAAAACCACATTATAGTTTTTTTCACCAACAATAAAACGCATGTAAACTTTGTTAAATTAAAAAAGTGGATTTAGTTTTCATCATTTTAAAAAAGTACTTTTTTTAACCAAATGTGGTTAAAATAATGTTCGTTATCTACAGTAAATATATAAAATAAATGTTTTTTTCTTAGAGTGCTTTGGAGTTCTTTGTACATCTCTTCACAATATTAAAACATCTCATCAAAAGTCACTAAATAATTAAACTGAGAGGTAACAAAAGTTCTGCTGCAGCCTAAGAAAAGTATGCCAAAAGAAAACTTGTGTCTCTTTCTCCTTTAAAGATCAAAAGGCAGCAAATTGTTACTGAAGGGAGCTGAATGAAAGCTAATTTTCCAAAATTTAAAAAATGTATGTCGAAGTTCAGGTTCCATCTGTGATCTTTGACACCACCTCATGTTTTACCTTCACATTAAAGCAGTCTTTAAAAAACTATTTTTAACACATAAAACAATATATTAGTAAACTTTGTAATGTTTTATTAAAATGATAAATAAAATTTTCAATATTCAATATTTCAATTTCCTGCCTGAAAATTCACTCTGATTGGGTTAGCACTGTGGTTTAATTAACCATTTTCTTCCTGATTATTGGTTTGGAAATTCAATCAGAAAATGATTTTCTGTAATTTATTTATTTAAATAAATTAAACTTGAATATTATTTTTGTATGTATTTTTGTTACATTGTTTGTTGTTATTTATTTAAAACTCCCATTTAATATGAGATTTAATGCCGTATCATCTGTCCTGTTGTTGGAAAACAATATGCTGTTGCTGTAACACACATTTAGTATTAACACCATTAAAAAGTAGATGCGCATGGCACAATGTTGTAATCTATACACGCAGACTGACCATAGAATAATTCAATTAAAAAGGCATTTATGAGCAGACGGAGAGAAAACAGATCTCAGAAGAATTACACAACTTCCCAGAGCCATTTTTTGCTGAAAGGAGGAAGTGATTTTCTCTAATGTATCTCTGTGTTGTGTCCTTGTCCTCCCACGGCTGGCCTGCACAGGCACAGTTAGGGGTCCTGCAAAATGAGGGTCAAATCGAATATGTGTGTTAGACGCCGGCAGAAAGGAAAAAAAAAAGACAGCAAGACAGACAGTTTGCTAGTGACAAGGAAGTCAAATAAAAGGAAGAAAAGCTCTATTTCCTCAGATAAATGTACCCCAGGGAGGGACTGAGAGGCAAGAAAAAAAAAAGGTTATGAACCAACAATACTCCTGGAAGGCTTCAGATTTACAACTACTGAGCTCTAAAAGCTCTGCTTACATCTACAGCCAGTTAAAACAAATTGCAGCAATGTTTCAATCACCCACATTCCGTTTTTTGCTCCTCTGCTCAGGCTGGCATTTTGGCTACAGAACTCCTTATTCCCTAATTACTCCTGAATAAATACTTTTCTGTTCATGTCTTTGTCTAGTGGAACCCACCGCCCAATCTTCACAGCCTCAAACAAATCCTTTGCTCCTTACTTTTTATATTTCCCTTTTGAATAAGTGTTAAAAATAATTAAGTACAGTTCGTCAGTAAAGTTTAATTCTTCACTAATAGGTTGATTGTATCAAATTTAAGGCTTTACAAAGAATAGAAACGGAATGTTCTAAACTGAAAGAAATCCCTAACTCAATAAGAAGATGAGAGTGCAAAAAATAAAAATAAACAAAATGATAAACTCCATCTTTTGCATATTGATTGCAAGTTGAGGTAGAAATCGCGTGCAAACTGATAAGCTGTTCGATTGGAGCTGAAACAAGAGCGAGCGACGTAGAGCACAAGGAGCAGGACGGGGGTAGAGGACGGCTGGGGGCAGGTACAGGGGTCGTATGAGTGTCTTTTTTATGTTGCAGATTAGAAGCAGATGTCGGTGGGGTTACACCACCAGTGTCATCACTCACCCCACAGCTCCATCTCCATCCATATGATATATCCACACTGACACATACACACACACAAAGAGGGTGAAAAAAATGTTTTGTACCACTTTAAACCATAACGACAGAGCATCAACACGAAATGTGAAGCTACTGTTACTTGTACTGCAGTTCTTGGTATGTGACAAACATGGAAGTGCTTAACTGGTAAATATTGGCTGGGCATTACGCCTTTGTTGCACATTTATATACATTATTAGCAGATGAAAAGCTGATTGTCAGTAAAAAGCCTGTAATAGTTAGTTAAAAAGAGGGAGGTTGTGCTCACTCTTGCAGCCCAAAGAGTAGCAAAAAAAAAATTTGGGTGACATCTTGATATTTTTTTAACTCCTGCAGCATCATGTGTTGCACAATTTTAATCAAAGAATAACACAAGTGATAAATAACAAACTGTCATCCTGATTGAAATCACTGGAGTCAAACAGAGATGGTTCACCTAATACTGTAAAGTTTTCTATTTCTAAATAATTATAGATTCCCATCCCTTAATTCCATCCATAATTAACTTTACACTCAAAAAACAGTTGTAGTGGATTTAATTAAAAAAATAATAAATGCATTACTTTTGCTCAATTCAAGTGAGTGAAACCAGTTGACATTTTTTATTGAATCTATTTCATCTTGTTTTTTGAGTGTATTAACACTACTATTTGCACATTTCAAATACTGAAAATAGTTTTAAAAATCAAAGTAAAAATTAATACATCATTAAGGTTATTGATTTTAAAAAGTAATTATCCAATTATTGAATTGTTTGGACTTGTTGCATGGTGTCTACAAAAGTTTTAAAGAAAACAGTGAAAATAAAGTAAAGCCCAACAAATGTGCCTTTTGTTGCACCTCTGATTTACTCATTGAAACACTAATCCTTCTCTTATGCTCTTAAATCTTGAGAGAGACCCATCCCCACCGCTGACCTCAGCACCGTGCACCTCTGAGGGCCTTGAAGTGGTCCTGGTCTGTGAGATAAATGAAGTGACAGAGGAGCTGCTGTCCACAGAAAGCTTATTGCAGTACTTCTGAACGCTGATGTGGAGGACTCAAGGGGCGTAATCCTGAGATGACTGGATCCTTCCTGTGTTTAAATATGTCAGCATGTGAACGTTACATGTATGAACAAATAAGAGGGATGATGCACCTGTTTGTAAAACGAGCCTGTAAGTGGGACATTAGTATGCATGGTTTTATCAGGGTTGGCTTTTTGATGTCAGAGGCAGAGCTGTGTTTTATGGTGCTGGTGCAGGGGGACGGGAGCCCAGAGGGGCCACACTTTCTCTGCGATGAGAAGAAGCGGAGCCCTACAGTCCTTATTAATCCTGACAGAAATCACACTGAGGCTGTGACTATAGTCACAGCTACTGAGAATAACACCATATCATTCTGACCACTGTAACCAGCTAGTAAAGCCTGGCAGCCTAGTTCCGGTCATGGTCGGGGGTCGCGACCCCATATGTCAGAGGTAACTTGGGATCAACTATGGTTGCAGGCACTCGTAAAAGATTTGTGGTCTTATGAAAACAGCTTTGCTTAAGGAGAAATGGCTCATTCGGTAGGTTTGCTCTAAAGCTGGGAATCTCAAGGAGAAAGTTCAAATGACTTTAAAATTACAATTAAATTTGGAAATGAGTTCCATGTTTTGAAAGAGAAACACGTTGGATGCAAAACTGTGCCCATGCAGAGGACTGAAGACAAAAGTACACCCCAGTTAGCCATTCAATGAGAAACACCACACAAAAAACTAAATAATTCAACTTTGATTTTCCTTCACTTCAGGACCAGATATACACCTGGGAACATATTATTGTACAAACTTTGATTAGTTCAGATTCATTTTAATCAAACGGTGTGGGCCTTTAGAGGCTATATTATGATGGTCTGCTTCATGTCCTTACATTTCTGCTATCATTGACCTTACCTATGTCATATTTAAAATGTTTTGTAATGTTCCATTTTTTTTTTGAAAAGTTTTGATTGTGACTTTATCCATGAATCAGTGCAAATAAATTGTAAATGTCTTTTTATGTTAAATAACCTAATGAAATAAACTTAGAAAATTGAGCTAGACACATTATTTTGTTAGGCTGCCTTCTGGTACAGGCCTCCCTTGCCAAAGATATCTGTGATTTCAATGGAATTTGCCTGGTAAATAAATGTGAATAAATACAAATAAATAAATTGTCTTAAGAAAAGCACCTAAAGCAGTTTACAGGATGTGTAGACGATTAGTCTCAACTTCAACTTTAAAATGCAATACTAAAGTGGTACAAGAACCATTGGTCCTCAACAAAGAGACATTTTGTCAAAAACGAGGGTAGAATAGCTGTAATGTAATACTTTATCTGATGTGTTGGCATTGGGGCTCTATTAAAATGTTTGCTGCCTCTGTTCATGGAGACGAATGTTAAAATTAAAGTGGAAATAAAAGCGGACTTGTTTATGCGTGTGTGTTTGGAGATCAGAGAGTCGAGACAGTTAAAGTTCCAGTCAGAGTCCAAAGGTGGGAGAAGATTTAGAGGCGCTGCGGTGGAAGCAGACAGCCTGCAGGAGATTAAAGAACTCAAGATAGACGGTCATTCAGACGAGTTCAAAGACTGAAATAATAAAACCCTTGACTACTACAGCACTTAAGCACACATAACTTATATTAATTATCTTTTTGCTTTTATTGTTGGCTGTTTTTTTTTTCTCGTCTCTTTGGGGACATTTAGTTTTTCAAAAAACTGTTTTATTAAAGGCTTTTTTTCCAGCTTTCTTGGGTTTCTTGGGTTTGTTTTCAGTACAAGATGTTCCTCAAATGTAGATAATATTGGCCAAAAATTTCCTACATTCTGAAAAAGAAAGACCAGCTAAATGATGCTTGTTATAACTTATATTTAGTTTCAAAAGACAGCTCTGTCCCCTCTTATCTACTTCACTACATGGTGACTGCAGGCGAGCCCTGAGTGCTTTCTGAGAACAGCCCTAGAACCCAGGAGAGCACGCTCTTCAGTAACTGCCTCGAAGCTCTTGACCCAGCAGTTCAGCATAAAGATAGCCCTAATTGTGGTAGCTCATGTTTAGAAACTATTTTGTTTCATAAAAACTCCTGATAAAACTATTTTCTTTTTTTCTTTTTATTCTTGTAGTTTATGGGTGCTTTGTTGATACTTAGATTGATTTAATTGATACACATATAAGTCCACATAAAAAAGCTTTGAATAAAAGTAGAAAAAAAAAGGAGGACCCTGGGTTCTTCATCCATCTCCATCTTTAGTCAATTACTAAAATGCAGAATGAACTTAAACAAGAGTACAAAAGAAGAGAGGCATTCGTGGCACTTGTGTGTGAAATTCTTCTTCTAAGTCATTCATGGGCCAGGAGCTGCCCTTGGACAACCTGACCCTTAATGTGGTCAAATATGTAGAAATATATTCTTAAAAACCTGGCATTTTATTAATAAATCTTCAAGCAACACCAAACAGAGTTAATGGAAACATTTTGGGTTTTTAAATTTGAACATTTGGATTAAACAAGTTGTGTTTACTGGTTGGTCAGATTAGCATTTGTTCTGACAGATAAAGAGTATGGTGAAAAATAAAACAATGACTAAATACTGCATTTTTAATTTGTCGAATTATTGTCACAAACCGTATTCTTGAAGTGCCAATTAAGTCTCATTGCATTTGAACATTTGAAGTAAGTAAGCTGTATTAAAACAAAGAGGAAAAAACACTGCATGTGAAGTCCATCACAGGCAAACATAAAGACAAACAACCATTCACACTTTCACCTTAGAGTTATCAATTAACCTAACAGTGTGTTTTTAGTCTGTGGGAGGAAACCAGAGTACCAGGAGAAAACCCACACCAGTACAGGGAGAATATGGAAACTCCACCCAGAAAGGTCCCAGGTCAGGATGTGATCCTCACTGAGAGGCGACAGCTCTAACAACTACACAATCGTTCCGTCCTTTTCTCTAAACAGCCACCAGGATCATGCTGGGAAAGATTCTCAGTCATCCAGGACAGAACAAATCCCGCCCCCTTGCTTTGTGTTTGTGTTCAGAGCCACATAAATGCATTTATTTATCATTTGGTTTCCCAAAGTTGATACGGCTCCTTCCACTGTCCTGTCAGAGATTTATGGCATGAAGAAATTCAACTCTAAGCTACACCTGACATTTTCATGCATTTATGTTTTTAAATCATCTGGTGTGCAACAAGTGAGGCCACTGAAGCACAGTGAGATTGTTGTCTTTGTGATAGTAACATGAGATGAAGCTATTTTGCATTCAGTTTCAATCTATATCCACTGTCTTGTATTTTTCCCTCCTAAATAGCTTTTAACATCAAAGATACCTGTTGTGCCATACCTTTTGATACATAAGTTGCTTTTTTTCTTTATATGTTTCAAATTTAATCAAATGCAGCAAATAAACATCAAGAGTAAAGGGTTCTTACTGCAAAAACATACTTCATATTCAAACTGAGGCTATTCTTATTTGACAAGAGTAATGAATTGGGGGTAAACCAATCATATGCTACAGCAAGCTGCTGTAATAGCAATTACAGATGCAGAAAAATGCAGCTAAAGGCCATTTATTCATGTTTTATTCCTCATAGCCTTGACCTGCATTCATAACCTAGATTTATGTGTAAAAGCTGCTCTCTCCGACCCACAATTAACCTTAATGAAATCCGGAAGACGCGCAGCCTTTTTGTGTGTTTCTATACATTTGGTTGGTGTGCGAGTGTGTGCGTACATACTATCATGTATGTTTTTCTACATCCTCTCCCTCCCCTCCCTTTTCTTTTTCATTCCTCTATGTTACTTTTCAGCAATTGAAATCAAGGTAATGACTGGGCAAGGGAAAAAAATGTTCTTTCAATAGATAATTAGGGAGATTGGTTTACCAGGGCCACTCAAAGCCCATTCAAATGCAGGGCTGCGGCCAGGGCCCTGTTGTCTGCTGAGTCCAAAAGGCTCCCAAGAGAGGCATTCGCTTTGGCTTCATTTCTCAGAGCAGGTGCCTGGCAGGTAGTCAATGGAGACGGACAGTCGAGATATATAAGTAACCCATCCCCCTGTACAAGGGGTCAACATCACAGGTCAGGGGTCATGAGCAGAGGTCACAAGGTCAATGTTTAGCACACAGGACTGACCCAATGACTGGAAATGCACCCTGGACTGCCAGGTATTAGTTCTAAGCCTAGACGTGTGAAGGAAATGAGACTTGCTTGTTGCTGATTGACATAAAGCTCTCCTTTAATCCCTGTCTAAATCTATTAGGCCATTAGAAATCAGACATAAATTAATTTTAAAAATTGTTTTAGCCAGAAAAATATGTTGAAACTTGAATTTTTACCCACTATTGTCATGTGAAACAATTGATTTTTTTGAGTTGTCATTACTTCTTTCCCCCGATGAATAACTTTATTTCCAGATTTTGCGCTCCCAACAAGAAGAAATTTGTAAATTCTGACTAACTTCACATCAATTTTGCACATCGCATCAGCTCTGACAGCTTTATTAGAGCATTATGATACATTACATAGATTTGGTGTTTACAAACAAGCAGGGGAGTATCTTCCCATGCTCAAAGGGGTTTACGATTAGAGGTCAAAGGTTATGAGCACTATAATTTTAATTAAATCACAGCTCAGAAAAGTAATCTATCATTGCCAATAGGCTACATTTGACAAGACCTCAGCTACACATGTAAAGGGATCAAACCCTCCACGTTTGTACTTCTCTCCAACAGCACCTTGAGCTCTTGAGCTCTACCTCATGGGAATCACTATATAAATGTCAATGCACCAACTACTGAAACTGTCACAGCTGTTGGTGGGGGGGCGGGCGTACATGGAGTGGAGAATTTCTTTCTGTCACTCTAGTGGTGGTTCCTGACATTGCAGCCATGATTGAGGGTCAGATCCTCTTACACAGCGGCAGTGGACCTGAGCTTCTGTTATACGAAATTTAAACTCTGTCAGGCTGACAAAATGTGCTCACTCAAACGCTGCTGTGTGTGCATGTATAAGGAAATAGTCACAGAAGCCGAGAGACAAATTCCAGTTCTAGCTCAGTGCAACGTTCAGGTATCTACATCCTGTTCTCAACTAGCGCAGCAACACATTCGATATGCGTGTCAATTTTTTCTCTCTCTAATCAAATAGAAAGCTTGGGAAGTAAATATCTATTTTCTTACAGCTTGGCTGTTTACAACAGGTGGCGCAGCTGTATAAACAGAGTGTGGCAAATGAAGAATTTCTGTTAGTGAATCGGCGTGGCCGGCATATGCTCGATATAGGAAACCCATAGCATCAGTGGCTCCTTATTGGCTGCTGAGGTCAAAGGCTAGAGAAGGTCAAAGGTGTCATCCTCCTTTCTCATCATGAAGTGCATTAACATCTTCCCCTTGTCCCATCACATCCAGATGGCTGAGCAGGCCACAGGACAGATGCCCCATATTAAAATATCTCAGCCATCCAAAACGGGCCATCGAGAATAAATATGGCTCCATTTTTAGGACATCATATTTCAAAGGAATATGGATACAGATCAGGGTGGATGAAGGGGTGCAGAGGCCCACGCTGTGTTAACCATGCTCTGATTGATTCTTAGTGCAGCTGCATCAGTTTTCTTTGTTTACTTTCTGGTATCATTTAGCACAATGTTTTGGAGAAATGAAGGATGCAGAGAAAAATCCAACTGTAAAAATAACTATATTATGTATAAAATAATGCTGAGCACAATCTTATGCAACATCCCTGTACTGTATGTCACACTCAGAGTATGGGTTGTGAATGACACAGCTACTACCGCACTACATACTTAGCTCTGTATAAAGTTAAAGCCATTTCAGTGACTGGTAAAGAACTCAGGCAACAGTTGTAGCACACATCGCACCTACATTTCGTTATCATTTTGTATTCATCCCGTTTTGTATTTTCAATCTTTTTCTCTAAATTGAATTTATGCAACCACTTATTTTGCATAATATATTTTGAGTTTATTTAATGACTCTAAAAAATATAACTTCACATTGGCATTGAAGTTTTTTGTAAGGGCAAAAAGCAATATTATATAATATTGACTGTGATTAGTGGAAGACAGCAATGAAAACATGTTTCATTTAATGCAAAATGCAATCATTTTAAGTTGATGGTGTTGAGATTAGTAGAGTCAGTGAAGTGAAGTTTCTGGGAGTCATCATTGATGAAAAGTTGACATGGAAAGCTCATATAAATCTTTTAAGAACAAAAATAGCCAAATCC
>JARVJO010038861.1:0-25117 GCA_031762555.1 Cynodonichthys magdalenae | reverse complement strand
GAGGCCTTCGAATTAGACACTCTTTAGGTTCAGCTGTGTTGAACCAGAGCAGCACCTAAAACATGCAGGACACCGGCCCTTGAGGACTGACTTTGGACACCACTGGTCTAATCACAATACTTTCATAAATATATAACAATTCTGAGAGACTTAGGAACATTTTACTTCCAGAACTGTTGACATTTAGGATTTTGCATTTGTGTGTGTCGTCAGGAAAGACAAGGTAGTGGATGTCAGTAGTAGCTAACATCGTGACATAGCTTCATGTCATCTACCCAGTCTGTGAGTCACTATTCAAGAGTTGTCCTCGTCGCTTTTTAAAACATCTTTACAGTATATACACCTCTGATGTGTTGTCATTTACACCAAACTTCAGTGAAAAATACTTTGATAAACAGCAATGGTGTAGCCCTATTATTGTAAACAACAGCACAAGTGGAAATATAAAACCAGCTATGAATTATGGGTAGTGGGGTAAATTCAGGAATACTGTGGATAGCTGGTTATTTGTCACTACACAAACTTTCAACTGACTCCTCCCTTTGATGTGACATTCACATATCATGTAACATGAGATATGATAATATAAGAGATGCAATACATATGATGATGTTTGATGAGTCACAGCAAGATTAACGAGATATCAGAAGATCTGTCTCTTGTTATTGTTTAATTTTAATATAAAGAAATGCTGAAAAGGGATTTGAGGAATTGAGAACAATCCTGAGAAGCAGAATGAATCTGCATTAGGAGAATAAGAAAAGAATGTTAATTTTTACAGTCATACTCATCACAGACAGTGATGTCAGCACCTGTCAGTGCAGAGCTTAAGATGATTCAGTTTGGGATGATTCTGCTGCAGCTGATACTGAAGACATGCCTCAGTTTTATTTTTCCATAGTTACATGAAGACACAATTGTACAGTCTTATACATAGTTTAAAGCAAAAACAAATAGTTTGACTGAATTTTTTTTGCTAATTCCCCCCCTCCACCACCACACACACAAGTACACGGTATAGTACACTCCTAATGCTATCCTGTGTACTCTGACTAAGGCTATACACAGTATACTCCTAAAACCATACTCTGTGTACATGTCCTTAGTCAAAGTACACAATTTAGTGTTCTCTAATGAAGTGTTATACAAAACCTTTAACCTGAACCATTTGGACCAAAGGTATTTGTAAGGAAAATGATGATTTTGCTTTTCTGTAGTTTACATTTATGTTTCAGTGTTTTCAATGTATTTAATTAAGAAAAAACATTTTTTGCAAGACTTGAGTCAGATATGATCTTACAACTATTGCTGTGTTGCAGATGACATAGTATAGACATCACGAAATGCAGACGGGGGACAGGAAGTAAATGCAGCCCCTTTTCCACCTGTTAATTCAGCATTAAAATGCCTAAATTCTGTACCGTGTACGGTTGTTGCAACCGCTCCGTTAGAGAGAAACAAAAGTTTTTTTCATGTTCCAAAAGTAGTGTGTCAGAGAAATACAACAAAAGTGGATCAACAATCTTCAGCTAAAAACACGAGGCGCAGAAACAAACAAGAGTTTGCAGCAAACACTTTCTAACTGTTAAGGATCATATTGTCAAGGCTTTTGAAAGCTTTCATCTGGCTCATACGAGGTCTGCAGCACCAGATAGTTTATGTTGATCTCCTTGACACCGGTAAATCTTTTTAGTGCAAACAAACACTTTTTGTATAAACAGTTAAAGAGAGACTCATCTTTGCTATGATGTGGGGCAAACAAATGTACGTCTGTTACAGTTAATATTTGTTTCATTAGAAGAACTGAAACAGTGAATTTTACAGAAAGACTCAACTTGTGCTTCCATCACAGAGCTCTCTTATGATGAGAGGAGTCTGGTCATGTGAGCAAAGTAGTTTATTTCTGTTAAAAGGGAGTTTTTCCTCTCCACTGTCACCAATGTGCTGCTCAGGATGGGAGACTGTGATGAAGTGATTCAACACAATCTGCTGCTTCTTTAGATTTATTGTTTTTTGTGTACAGTGCCCTGAGATGACATTTGTTGTGACTTGGTACTATATAAATAAATTGAATTGAATTGAACTGAATTGGAAGTGATCAGGGTTTATATTATTCAGACTGTAGGTGTTGGAGGAATGAGTTTCAATGCAGTCAGTGGATGGAGACAGACAGGAGACAAACCTCTGAAGTTGAGACAGAACGGATCGCCTGCAGGAAGCAGGACATTGGCTGGATGTCTCACATGGTTTCAGTCTGTCTTCACAGCTAGAACAAATGTGATTTTTCTGGTTCAGATTTTAAATCATTACTGGGAGAGATAATAGCAGGGATTGTTTTCAGAGGCAAACAGTGAGCAGGATGTGTACTGTATATATTATTAAATTATCAATGTAGTGTGTTTAAAAGAACTATAAGGATGTTTTCTGTGATCACACTCGTGTACGAAACACATCCCACAAAATACTGAGGCATCAGCCTGTGATGCTCAGAGTCACTCTGCACATTTTCCTTTTTTTAACAGAACCTGTCAGCGGGGAGATCAAGTGTGGGGCTTTCTGTCTGTCTTATCAGGACTTTGGACAAAACCACAGCAGCACCACCTGACAATTTCCCAACTCATGGGAGATAAGTGACAGCAGACAACTGCTGATTCAATCAGAGATGGCCCTCAAGTCCTTCATCTCTCTGCCACAGAGGCTGGAGATAACAGAGAGCCTGGGCTTCCTGCTGCACTGCTGATACATTTCTCTCAACAATATTTCACTTTACTCAGACGCTGGAGAAGAATGGATCAACAAACAGCTGGAGGAGGGATCAGAAAGGCACTTCCTCCAACTCTCACAGCTTCTGTTCAAAACCAAAAACAGCATTTTACAGACACAGACCAATCTGTTTTTCCCACAAACTCATTTTAATAACTTTAAATGAATAATGGTAATAATAAACGTTAAATCTTGGCTGCAGTGTGTAAAGAGAGGCTCTTCTGAATGTCGACCCTTGGCTTCATGACAGTCTGAACACAAAGACTTACAGGAAATGGTGAAGCACAGTTAAAGAAGGTGAAAATAATGTTTTTTAGTGAACATTTAAAACAAGTTCACTTTACTGAAAACAGTTCATAAAAATAAGTCGTCATGAGAAAATGTTTAATTGTCATTGTAAATAAATATTTTCTCTTACAGAAACCATATGCAGAAGTCATGTTTTATAAATGTGTAATTACTGAGGTAATTGAGGAACATCTTGCTTTGTGTCCCACTCAGCTGAAGCCAACTCAGCAGCAGGTTATTTTACTTTCACACACAGCTTCAGTTTTACTGACAGCACACTCCATCCGTGCCAGAAAGTTTTAGGGTGAGCTGAAGAAAAGCAAACACAATTACCAAATCAATTATGTTCTGCTGATTAGTCCTGATTTATAATTACTGAGCTGGAGGCCGTTCTGCTCTCTAACATTAATTCAATAAGCTTGTTTGTGCTCAGCGCTGACTCGCAGCACCTGATTGGCAGTTTGCAGGCCTTGCAGGTGCCGGGGCAGGTTCTTGGCCTCCGTTCCCTGACTGACAGGAGTGTGTGTGTTCAACAAAACTCACACAGATTATTCTTTAGTTAGTTTCTACAGAGGGAAGCATTGAGGAACAGCAAGAAAAGGAAGTTAAACACAAATCTGAGGAGGAATGGAGTCCTGCAGGAAGTTTAAGATTAACAGAGAATCTGCTCAGAAACTCATTAAAGTCGAGTTTTATTTGAACTAATAACCTAACCCCCACCCTCTCCTGTGGAGAGAACAGCAGCATGAGAGGATGCAGGTGAAGATGGTTCTGTGCAGAACTTCCTTCTTTGTCCAGCAGCCCTGAGTGATGATGTTGTGCTTTGTATCTACAGCTGATTGAAGAACACAGTGAGGTGTGTATTCTTTGTGTCAGCTGATTGTTGCAGCTGTGTGGTGAGTCCATGTGGGCGTGGGGAGGTTGTGACCTCAGCACGAGGCCGGCGTGGCCGATCCTGCTTCAGAATCTCAAGAGCACACCTACATGTCGCTGACACGCTAACACGCTACACTCCCACACACTCCACTCACATGTTCTGCCTCCAGAAACCAATAAAACCTGGTTACAAATAATTTAAGCATGCTCCAAACTATGCTGAACCTGAGGCTGAAGAACCAGAACTGTACAAAGCGCAACGCATGCTGCAACATCTACTGGTCAGCCACATTAAACAAGGTCAGAGATCATTTTAAGCAGTGTCATCACTAAAAGACTGCTCTAGAGAAGACAGCAGCATGTGACAAATAGTTTAGATTTATACACTGCCTGGCCAAAAATAAGTCTCCACCTGTATTTAACTAAGCAAATATGTACGAACCTCCTATTGGATAATTACTGCATTAGTTATTTAACTCCAACTGTTGCAAAGAGTTTCTCATTTCTTAACAACCATATGGAAAGACACATCCTGTGGAAAAGATGTTTGAGAAAGGTCAAATCATTGGCTAACTGAAAAAAAAAGCTTCAGTTTGTTAGGGAGCATAAAGATTGGAGCAATGGAAAAAGGTCATGTGGTATGAGTCCAGATTTACCCTGTTCCAGAGTGATGGTTGCATCAGGTTAAGAAGAGAGGCAGGTGAAGTGATGCACCCATCATGCTTAGTGTCTACTGTACAGGCCTGTGGGGACAATGCTATGATCTGGGTTGCTGCAGGTGGTCAGGTCTCGGTTTAGCAACAGTCTGTGCTCAAAGAATGAGGTCAGCTGACTACCTGAATATATTGAGTGACCAGGGTATTTCATCAATGGATTGTTTCTTCCCTGATGGCACGGACATATTCCCAGATGACAATACCAGGATTCATGGGGCTGGAGTGGTTCAGGGAGCATGAGACATCATTTTCACACATGGATTGGCTTCACAGAGTCCATTGAGAATCTTTGGGATGTGCTGGAGAAGGTCAGACTCTACCATCATCAATGCAAGATCTTGGTGAAAAATTAATTTAACACTGGATGGAAATAAGTCTTGTGACATTACAGAAACTTATCCAAACAATGCCACAGAGATGCGTGCCATAATCATAGCTAAAGGCGGTCCAAAGAAATATTTAAGTGTGTAACCTTTTTTTTTGGGTGGCAACTTTTTTTTTGTCCAGGCAGTGTATTTTGTCCCTGTTTTAAACAAATACATTGTAAAATTGTATGTGTGAGAAATGTGTTGTCTGGTGGGTCTCTTCTTGAACCAAACTAGCTCATTTCGACAACAAAACTAAGCTGTGAAGGTTGTGTTATTAACTCTAAAATAATAGCAGCAGTTCCTCTCTTCAGAAGCACCTTGAAGAGGACAGAGGTGCAGCGCACAGAGAAAGGAGGAAACACAGATTAGTTACAGCCTGAATAAATAATTCAGTCTGCAGCGTCAGCAGAACAGATTTTATGAAGCCTTAGAAGACAAGGTGACACCTGCGAGGAAACACATCTGTCCCTCTCATTTAGGGGAAAGTTATTTCAAGCTCCTGAATATTTCATTTTTCTGACTCCTTCACTTTAACTCTGAAGGAAAACAAATATCCGACAAAGTCAACATTAGGTCAAAGAATTTCCAACAGAACATCAAACTTCCAACATGTGACTGTTTTTATTCAAACAGAAGTTTATAAAAGGTGTGATTGACACATCCTAATAGGAATTAAAGAGATATTTTAATCCAAACTGATCCGATAAACTGACATGTAGATGATTTGATCAAAGCTGACCATCAATGATGTGACGCCGTTAGAAGGAAAGTTATGGGTTTAATTTAGGAAGTAAAAACACAGCGAGGTCCTCAGGAAAGTGATTTAGGTTCCAATTAAGACTGTCACCTAGATTTCAAGGTGAACCTGAAATCCTCATAATGCTTCTCTAAAACCAGAACTGTAAAATAATAAATGTACACCTTGCCCTCAAATTTAAGAGTTGAACCTCGTTTTGTTAGAAACCTCACAGATAAAGATTTCTTCTTCTTCCTCTGTAGATTCTCCTGGCTCTGTCTGTCTGGATCCGTGCTGACAGTGCTGTGACTAATTTCATATGATATGCTGAGGGAGAAACAAACCAGGTTTTAGTGTGGATCAGAACAGAACTCTGATAAATGAACCATTTACACTGAAACTGAGAACATGAAGCTTCTAAACCACCAGGACTCAAATATGACACAAAAAGCTTTATCTAAGAGCTGCAGGCTAAAAACAGAACAGAGGTGTCTAATCCTGGTCCCTGAGGACTACCCGCAGGTTTTACCTGTTTCTCTGCTCCAATACACCAGATTCAGGGACAGAATTACCTCTTCAAGTTCTGCAGACGCCTGATAATTCTGCATTCATTCAAACAAAGTGTGTTGGAGCAGAGAAACCAGTAAAACCTGGTGGACCCCCAGGAACCAGGACACATCTGATTTAGTTTATAGAGCAATAAAACACATTGTGATAAAATTTTAATGTGGGCAGAAATGAGTTGAGCGAAAGTGGGCGGGACACCAAATTTCAATAAATGGAAACTGGAACAATGTTTTTCTATGAAGATTTTGTTTTTTGTATCTGTGGTTCTCAAACTATCCAGAACAATAGAAAAAGTTTTATGTCTTAGAAATAAACATGGTTCCTTCAGTTCAGCCAGTTCAGTTCAATGTCCCAGCTTCATAGCAGATGAGAAGTAAAAAGAATTAAGATAATAAAAAGATAAAGCCTCGTCTCAGAGGCTCAGCGTGCACGTTGTCCAGCACACTCACTTCAACTCAACATCTTTGGTAAAAGTAGACATGCTAACTAGCTAACAGCTAATGCAGCATCAGCCAAAGTCAAATATAATGTATTTATTTATTTTACTTCATTCTGAAGTGAAATGGATTTTAAATTTCTCTCTGCTCTCTACGCCTTGGAAACATGTCTATTTTAGACACATGCACACACATACACACACTCACGCAGCACTCAGAGTGGGATAATGGAGGCATTAGAGTGAGTGATGGGCCATGTCGGGTCCTCCTCTTCATCACCTGCTCGTCTCACAGACGTCTTCATTCTGTCAGCTCGGAGGCAAACTGCTAACACATTCTGAGTTCCTTTCCTCCAGCACACAGAACCGTTACAGAAATGATCAACATGTTGGTTGTTTTTTTTAACTCATTTCTAAACTCTGCTGAGCCAACATTAGCTCCAGTCCGACCAGCAGACTGTGGCTGGAGCTTCTCTGAAACAACACACATCCATTGTCTACAACTTTAGACCTTTCTGCCTCAGAACGAGCCGAATGAGCAGAAAACAGCTCTGCTCCACCGAAAACACTGAAATACGTAGAGAAAAACCTTCAGTCTGAACACTTTCTGGCAACAACTGTTGAATGTGTTGTTTAAATGCAACATAAAATGTGAGATTTGTGCATCAAAAACAAACTAAATATCATGATGTATATCAAAGTAATACACTGTACTAATACTCTGAGCACATGTAAAATCTGACTGAATTGACTGGTACATATTTATTTATTTATTATGGTACAACATGAAATGAGAAGTTAATTTCCTAAATCACTTTAACTTCATTACTCATTTCCTTTTTATGAGTCCAGTCCACCACAACAAAAACAAGATATTTGATTTAGATTTCTCAGCAACACAAACAGCTCTAACTAAAGTAAACTGGCTATAGAGGGCATGTTTCTGCAAAACTATATTTACACTAAATGATTATTTCAAATTATCCAAATTCATCCTGAATTGCCTTTTAGACAAACAAACAAGTGTGACTTTATCCCAGTTTTACATTGAATACACTGATTTAGCAGTGAAGGCTGTAATACAGTCATATTTATCGTGGGATTTCAGTTTATTTTCCACACAGATCACAAAGCAAACTGGTCCATGAGCAGGATCTGGTCATCCCTCACATCAGGAACCGTCCTCAGTTCCTCCTGACAAGTGAGGGGTGAAATGTAGACCACGTTTACACTGCAGCCAAAACTGACCCAAATCTGGTTTATAGCATCAGAAATTGGACTTGTTAAATCCAGCCCAGCTCTGTTTATATGTAGAACTAAATAAATTTATATCTGATGGTTTACATCATGACCTCACTCCGAATAGTTAATGTTAATCCAAGCTTCACGTGGATCGAGACATATTATTATTGATACCAACGTTTCAGTTTAGTTTCAGTTCATCTGTTTATAAAAGAGGTGATGCAAACTAATAGAATTAAATATGTAAGCTCACAGTCTTGTAACAAGAATAAAACCAACAAGAGAATGGGAGCACCTCAGTAATGATACCAGAGAGATGGAAACTAAATGAGTTTGTTTCTCAGTACAACTCTGGACCAGAGCAGGCAGGAAGCAGTCAGACTCAATGTAAACACTGCAGCAAACACACATGGCAGATAATTTAGTAAACCATGAGTCCACCCACACAGACATGTGTAGTTCCATATGTACTTCAGTCAACAGCGCGTGTGACGTCTGTGTGAGGGTCCACATCACACAGAAAATCAGACCTGAGCATTCAGACCAGCAGTGTTAGGTAATCATAGTCGGACCAGTAAAGATTTACCTTCTGGTTCTGCTCAACAGACTGGAGTTGTTTGTTGAGACATCTGTGGATTAGAGATGGGGTTAGGGGAGTATTTACTCAGAGGGTCCCACCTGCCACCCGATGGCTCCGCAGAGTTGGTAAATCCCCTGGGAAGTGCACACTCGCTCAAGATCAGGTCCAGTCCTGGGCCACTGGGTCCTATCTTTATGGGAAGTGCATGGTGGACTTGGCTGTTCAAGTTGGAGACAGCCTGTTGGTTTGTATGTGCTGTAAGATGTAGTGGAACATGGCTGGCATATTCTGATAAGTGTAGGTGTACTATTTGAGTAAGACTCAGTACATTGAGTGTTTGTCATGTACTGTGCTTTGTAGGGAGGGAGGAGAGTTCAGAGAAGGGAGGTTTAGACAGAATAGGATGAATTATAGGAGGGGTCAAGTTTAGGGTCTGCTGTCTCGGTTTACTTTATCCAACTACTGAGGCAGAGCAGAGCTCCTGAGCCTCTTGGGTTCTTGTGAAGCAGCGACAGACACGTGTTCACTTTGTAACCAGACACTTCAGTCTGTCCATACCAAGCCCTCGCCTGGGGTGGATGTACTACTTGCAGCCTGTTTACTACTGTAGTATCATTGTGCATCTGTTTGTAGCAGCCATTTTCATGTCTCTAAAGTGCTAATATAAACGCCATGTTGGGAGGATGGAGCTAACGTAAACAAAAGATTGGCAGGGCGTTACCAGCAGCAGCTTATACGTATAAACAGCTCATTCTGAAGAGAGCACAGAACAGGCAGAACTGACCAGATTTTGTGTATTTAACCTAATGAACATGTTTTGAATAGCCTACAGGTGTCTCCTAACTTGTTCAATAAACCCATATTAGGTCCTTTTTAAATGGAGCACATATTTACTGCAGAGTTATTGAGGCCTTATGTTCAGTCCATTTGGGCATTTTGGAGGCATTCTGAGGGGGTCCTGCAGGTGTATGCGGAGCTGAGAAACGCCTGCTCAGTGAAACAGGTGCAGCAGTTGTTTATGTAGTGTTAAGGTGGGGGTGCAAACATTCCTGTAACTGTCAGGGCTCATGAAGGCCACTTCAGAATAGTCCAATGTTTTCCTCTTAGCCATTCTTTGGTGCTTTAGCTGTTTTGGGTCATTCTCCTGTTGCAAGACCCATGACCTGCGACTGAGACCAAGCTTTCTGACACTGGGCAGCACATTACTCTCTAGAATCTCTTGATAATCTTGAGATTTCATTGTACCCTGCACAGATTCAAGACATCCTGTGCCAGATGCAGCAAAGCAGATCCAGAATATAACAGAGCCTCTTCCATGTTTCACAGTAAGGACAGTACTCTTCTTAATTTGCTTCATTTTTCTCTCTGTGAACACAGAGCTGATGTGCCTTGCCAAAAAGCTACATTTTTGTCCCATCTGTCCATAGGACATTCTCCCAGATGCTTTTGTCATGTCAACATGTAGTTTGGCAAATTCCAGTCAGGCTGTTTTATGATTTGGTGTCCTCCTTGGTCGTCTCCTATTAAATCCACTTTGACTCAAACAACGATGGATGGTGCGATCTGACACTGATGTTTCTTGAGATTGAAGTTCACCTTTAATCTCTTTCGAAGTTTCTCTGGGTTCTTTTGTTACCATTCATATTGATTTGTCAACAATTTTCTTCCTGTGGCCACATCCAGGGTGGTTGGCTACAGTCCCATAGGTCTTAAATTTCTGAACAATGGGCCTCAAGAACCGTTCGTACAAACAGATTTGTTTTTAAGTTGTGCATACAAGCGATTTAGGAGAACTTTTGTCATTCACCAATTTCCTCGTATTGTTAGATTTTTTCAGATACAAACAAAATTTTCATGTGGTCCAGACCTATCGTATATTTTTCGTGCAGTCAGTCTGCCGAAAATTATTTAACACAGTTGTTTACACTTGAATTAAAAATATTTGAGCAAAGAAAAACTGGAGCAGGACTAGAGAGAGATGAATATGATATAGATTTTTATTTCTGTGACTGTATACGACCCACGGCAGACATGACATTAACAGCAGTCGTCATTACATTCCTCGGCTTCAGCAGCTCCTTTAATTCCACAGCTGACGCTGCTAAAAATGACAGATTTTCTTTTCTTGATCTATGAGAGCAGGACTTCAGTCTCCAAACTCGTAAAGTTCTTCTTTTTACTTTTTGCTGTCATTTTCATGAACGAACACTTCCTGGTATGTGGGGCAGGAATCGTAGCCTTATATGGTGTTTTTGGGGTGGTAATTATTCTAATCTCTTCTCCTCGTGCACGAGCACCTGAATATGCATTCATCAGTTTATGCTGCTCGTTTACACACTTTTCCTGAAGATAGAAGCGTTTGTTGAATCTAAGGTGGCATGTTCGAACGAACACTTCGTAGGAACAAAAGTAAGGGAAATTTAGGATAAGAGTATGAAAATGTTCTTGCATGAGGCCCAAAATGTGCAACTGTAGTCACAGGAACATCAAGCTGCTTGGAGATGGTCCTATAACCTTTACCTTAAGGTACCTTCATTTCTGTTCAGGCCTGTTTTATTTTTATTTTTTAATTCTGTTGAAGCATGGTTAAAAAGCAATTGTGCTTGACCATTGTGGGTTTTTCTTTCATTAAACAAGGAGTACCAACATTTTTGTCCACGTTTGTAGTTTAGATTCTAAGTCTTCATAGACATCCATATTCTAACAGTAAATATACACCATGTCAATTTTACCCAAGCAAGTGTATAACAGCCATCTTACTCCAGTAACACAGAACTTAACTCTTCCAGTCCACATCCCAAACCACAGATATTCAGATGACCAAGCTCCAGTCCCTCCGCAGATCAACCAAACAACATTCTATAGAAAAAACTAGGCCCATCAACAAAATATTAAACTTAAATAACATTCTTTCAAGAAACAATCATTCTTATTGTTCACATTATATGTTTTAGACTAAATTTTTCCACAAATGTCCACATTCATTTCTAGTTTTCTATTTTTTTCTGAACTTATCCAACTCCTTCAACTCTTTTATCATTTTAGTCAGAGAGCTTTCTTCTGGAAGAAAATTTATTCAGTTTAATACTGTTTTTTTAAATACATCACACATACTGTTTTATTTCAAGAGGAAATAGGGTTTGTTCTGATAACTTAATTTGCAAAATAATCTATCTTTGTAATTCAGTGATGTACTGTCTGTTTTGAGTGGCTCATGTGACGGTCATCTCAAGCAGTGTACTCTTGTGATATGATTAGTTAATACACGCCTGCAGCATTTACAACACATAAGTATTTCAACGTTAAACTCAGTTCTCTGTTGTCAAAGTGTTCTGGTCACCTTGTAGGGAAAACCTTCATCGATGTGACAGCTTGCTTCCATGGAGTGGACAAAACCAGAAGGTGTTATAAACAGCTGAAACGTCTTGCCGCAGGGGGCGATCCATGATTGATTACATGGCTGAGGTTATTAGCCTAGCTGGAGAGTATTTTTTGTATGGCTTTGGTTCTTACATTAGCATTCAAGTCTTAATTCTGTATTAGTTGTCTTGTCCTTTACACATATCGGAGTAACTGAACATGCTATATTTTTCACAGTCATTACCCCACCGCCACCCTTACCCCATCCCGTGTCCAAGTTGCAAAAATATTTTCTGCTTTTTTAGCAACCTTACCTCATGAGCAATGCTACCATTTTTCTTTGTTAGATGCTCATATACCTTTTAAGCTTATTTGTTCATATTAAAAGATTATTTCTCAGTTTCTTTCTGACAAATCTAATAACAACAGCTGGTTTCACATTTCTTGCTTTACCAGAAAAGGTGTGACAGATAGAGATGGCTTCATTGTGAATAGTGACATTTGATGTGTAAAAAAAATGTAATTTGTTGCTCCAGAGTCTCCATTTCTTCATGTGGAGAGTCCTCTCTTGTCTTTGCACCTGAAACAAACAAGTGTTTGTTCTATGCTTTGTTTTTACTCCAGTTATAACTAAATCATCTTTTCTTCTGTACTTTTCCAAGTTGTCTATTTTTTGCTTCAGTTCAGCAAACATTTTATTATTTTCCTGTATCACTGTCTTCAGTGTTTTTATCTCCTCAATCAGTCAAATCAACCGCATAAAGTTTAGAGATTCAAAGGTTTAATTTTGTCACAAGCCAATTTTTAAAAATGACTGGGCGGCACGGTGGCTCAGTTGGTAGAGTTGTTGCCTCTCAGCAAGAAGGTCGCCAGATCAAATCCTGGCCAGCTTCCTCCCACACACCAAAACCATGACTGTCAGGTTAATTGGTAACTCTAAATTGTCCCTAGGTGTGAGTGAATGGTTGTCTGTCTCATTTGTCTCTATGTGTCCCTGTGATAGACTTGTGACCTGTCCAGGGTGTACCCCACCCCTCACACTGTGACAGCTGGATATGGGCACCAGTGACCCCTGTGACCCTGAAAGGAAGAAACAGGTATAGATAATGGATGAATGGATGGACTGGGTGTCCTTTCAAAATGGCCACAATTTTTCAAAATGGCTGCCAGTCATGGTTTTGTCAACCAGAAGCAGAGAGTCCATCTGACTGGGGTTGGGAAGAGGTTGTTGAGCAATGGAAAGTATTCTGGACTGTCATGGCCGATGCTAATGCTACAGGCTTGGGCTTGCATGCACATGCAGCTGTAACTGTGAAGCGTAACTATCCTCTTAAATAACCTCATTTTTTAACTAGTTAATCATGAAGTCTCAAAATCATGACCATAACTCATACTGATCCTTTTCAATTATTTTTTTTTATTGCCAGAGCAAAACATGCATCTAAAGGTAGGCATAACTGAACATTTCCCATCTTTAGTTGCCAAGTTATCAAACAAAACTGTTTTATGGCAGGCATTTTGTACTGCATGTTTGTTCAAATGGTACATAAAGTTGTAGGAACTCTAGTGATATATTTAACTCTTCTACGCAGGAAGACATCATTTTAATAAGGAATAATGTTTTTTTTCTTCGTTTTTATACTCAAAGTGTCAGAAATTGGTACAACTGGCAGCTTTTTTAAAAGGTGGCAGCAATCCTGAAATTCTGCATTGACACTATGATATTTAATTTTAAAAAAGGGTTTAAGTGAGCTCTTGTGCAAAATTTCATGTTTGCATCACAAACTGAAGTATTTTCTATTTATCTGCTACACTAAACGTACTGGTACTCCCTGTGGGAGTTTAGTGTTCTTCTCATGAAGAAAAACACAAAAACTGATGATGATAGAATTACCAGAGTTAAATATGATAACTGAACATGATAACCAGAAGGAATAAATCATAATCATCATAATTAAGAAAGTTGCTGCCCAGGAAAATATTTTGTCTCAGTGACATTCTAAAAAAAAGCATGTTATTGAACATGAATCAGTTCACCGATACACAAAACAATCTTTTCTCTAAAATGTTTTAGCCTTTTCAGCCAGAGCAGATCAAGATATTCATCAAAGATTTCAAATGTGACATTAAAAAACATCATTGAGGATTTAAACTGACCACAATCAGCTGCAGGAATAAAACCATTATCTGTGCAGCCGATATCCAAAAATCCAACAAAATGTTCACAGTTTGTAAATGATGAACAACCTGTTTGAGTGGTTTTATTCTTATGCTTTTTGTATTATTAAATGTGTGAAATTTTGTCTTTGTGTCAGCTGATGTGATGATACAGTTTTTCCATGCAACTGTCTATACAGTGAGCCAGCGTTGCTGGTTCTGTTTCAGGTCTTACACAAAGCCCTCCGGATCCTTTCACTGTGCAATGATTCCCTTTAATTAAAGAGTTTGCTGAGCTGAAAGTCTCAGGGGGGAATCTTCTGGTCACACTCTGCTCAAAAAGTCAAACACCGCCACAAGTCGAAGATCCATTTTAAAGCTCATTAATCTAACCCTCACCTATTTGCTGCCCAGCCCCCCTGAGGGACCCTACTAGGATTTGGACTGACCAGTATTTCACAAAGCAATCCTGAAGCTGCAGCCTTCAGGGACAGACAGAGTCCTACTTCAGTCCAATTTTAGCTCCATTAAATCACAGCCTCTGTCTTCCTCTGAACTCAGGATAAACTAAAGTTAAGAGGACTGAATACTGAGTGTGAAGCACTGTAAACTTTGATTTATAATCTCACTCTAAACTTTGATTTATAATCTCACTATGATGTATAATCTCACTCTGAACCATGATTTATAATCTCACTCTGAACAATGATTTATAATCTCTCTCTGAACCATGATTTATAATCTCACTCTGAACCAGGATTTACAATCTCACTCTGAACCATGATGTATAATCTCACTCCGAACAATGATTTATAATCTCACTCTGAACCATGATTTATAATCTCATTCTGAACCATGATTTATAATCTCATTCTGAACCATGATTTATAATCTCATTCTGAACTATGATTTATAATCTCATTATGAAACATGATGTATAATCTCACTCTAAACTATGTTTTATAATCTCACTCTATGATGAATAATCTCACTCTGAACCACGATTTTTAATCTCACTATAAAAAATTATGTACAATCTCACTCTGAATCATGATTTATAATCTCACTCTGAACAATGATTAATAATCTCACTCTATGGTTTAAAATCTCACTCTATATCATGTTTTATAATCTCACTCTGAACCCTGACGTATAATCTCACTCTGAACAATGATTTATAATCTCACTCTATATTATGATTTATAATCTCACTCTGAACCACGATTTATAATCTCACTCTGAACTATGATGTATAATCTCATTATGAAACATGATGTATAATCTCACTCTAAACTATGTTTTATAATATCACTCTGAACTATGATTTATAATCTCACTCTATGATGAATAATCTCACTCTGAACCACGATTTTTAATCCCACTATAAAATATTATGTACAATCTCACTCTGAATCATGATTTATAATCTCACTCTGAACAATGACTAATAATCTCACTCTATGGTTTATAATCTCACTCTATATCATGTTTTATAATCTCACTCTGAACCCTGATGTATAATCTTACTCTGAACAATGATTTATAATCTCACTCTATATTATGATTTATAATCTCACTCTGAACCACGATTTATAATCTCACTCTGAACTATGATGTATAATCTCACTCTAAACTATGTTTTATAATATCACTCTGAACTATGATTTATTATCTCACTCTATGATGAATAATCTCACTCTGAACCACGATTTTTAATCCCACTATAAAAAATTATGTACAATCTCACTCTGAATCATGATTTGTAATCTCACTCTGAACAATGACTAATAATCTCACTCTATGGTTTATAATCTCACTCTATATCATGTTTTATAATCTCACTCTGAACCCTGATGTATAATCTCACTCTGAACCACGATTTATAATCTCACTCTGAACAGTGAAGTATAATCTCATATGATTTATAATCTCACTCTACGATCGATAATATCACTCTGAACAATTATTTATAATCTCACTCTGATTTATAATCTCACTCTGAACCATGATTTATGATCAAAAAATCATTTAGGACAGTTTGTTTACTAGACCTATTTAATGGATCACAGATTTCCTGATCAGGCATGCGCAGTAATACACAAAAAATAACAGATTAAATAAGATCCACTTCCAACCTGATCAGGACTAGATCAGTTTCTGAGAACATATTACCAGACATATGTTCCTCCTCTTTTGTGCAACTGAATCAAGGATTAAATAATCCAGGATCACACCAAAATCCAAACTGGATCCCTTATCCTAGTTTTGTGCAACTGGCCTTAGGTCAGTCTGAGTGAATTGGAGTTGACTGTAACAGCTGATGCAGCACTCTGTCTCATTTCCTGTGGAGCTCCAAGACATCAATCAGTATTATTGTACGGACATGAGAGGGAAGAAAAGAAGCTCTCACATGAATACCAAGCAGACAAGAAGGTGAGCCTGAAACCGAAAAAGGACTACCTGCTAATACACAATCAGAGCAAAGAAGACTTCTCCAGGGCCGTCTCCAGGACTGGTCTGGTACATTTAGATCTGTTCCTAACTTAGCAGGGAATTAAAGTCTATGTGACACTGGAAGTGTCAGTGTAGCTGCAGCAGAGTTATTGTTGCGTGTTTATGTAAAGTCTTTTGTTTTGAAGCTCCAGGTGAGTCTAGTCCTTCATCAGACTAATAATGTTTTCCTCAAATACTCTGCTGGAAACCTTTTTAAAGATGTCTGAAATAATCACACAACTAATGATTGTTGAGGCATTGCAGCTCTACCAATCATAATCAGGACGGTGCTGATTGCCATGCGGTGCTCCTGCATCAACAAATCTCGGAAAATATTTAACAATAAATAATAATTACACTCAGCTACTCTGTTCCACGATAAACCCAAATATTTTTATTAATGTGGATTTATGTCCTGTGGAGAAAAGTGCTGATAACAATAAAACACTGCTTCTATCATTTGTGTTTTCAGTCTGAAAGTGAGACAGATTCTGTCGAGAATGACTTCTTCAGACCTGAGAACACTGAGACCTCCTCCTCTGTTTGAAGAACATCTTTAAACACAGGAGGTCTCAGTTTAAATCACACTGTTTGACGTCAAATTAAAGCAGTTCTGTTGGGTTTTATTGTTTGTCTATATGACAACACAGATCAGATCCTCTGACACTAAAACGTTTTTAAATCCAGCTCTCAGAAGAGATTTTATTTATACTACCGTCATTCATGGGAGAAATATTAATAGTTTACATGGTCCTGAATCTGTTTGGAATTATAATTTATTGAGTATAGAGTTTCCACTAGTAGTCTGTAATCAGGTGAGAGTGGAACAATTATCCATTCTATGATGTTGGAAAATTAATCCATGTTTGATGTAATTAAAAACATAAATCTGCTTTTCTGCATTTTAAAATAAGTGTCAGAAGTTTGATGCTTTGTTAACTGTTTTCTTGGTATCAGCTGTAGCCTGGGTGTTCCTCATCAATCTTCCTGTGAGTGAAAAGTGACCCAGGTGAGTCAGATCAGTGGTTTGGGTTTAATGGCATTTTAATGAGGATCTGTGGGTTCTGCAGACACACTCAGTGGTTCAGTGTGAGGTCAATGAGGGATGAGACATGGGCTAATTGATGCTTCATAAAGTCTGCGTATAAACACATTTATTGTTATGCCCAGTCCTCTGTGAGGATTTTACTCCAGGCTGGAGTTTAATGATCGAGTGCACTTAGCGACACAAAGTTCACAGTATTTATACTCCAACAAAAACCAAATATAGATCACTTTGTACTGAATGCAGAAGTAAAGTAGTTCTTTCTCAAAGAGACTGACACACATTTATAAATGTTATGAACTGAATGCAGTTTTCTAACAACTACTGAAGTAAATGCTATTAAAATACTTGATGGTCATGATGCATTTAACAGTGGCATGTCAGCTGAAAATATACACCTATTTCTACTTCCATCAGTGAATTGTGTGTGTTTTACTGTAAGATTAGACGAGTCCAGAGAAAATGAGTCAGTTTTCTTGGGTCAAGATGATATTTCTGCTGTGTAGAACAAGGAGAAGCAGTGGAGGGCATGTATTGGGGTCTCCCTCCCTTGATGGGTTTCAGGGAAGAGGGGTGCCTATTTGGGGTTGGCACCCTGGGAGGGCATTCTGACCCCCCAGTCCTTTCCACCCCATCCCGGGGGCACCCATTCTATCACACTACCACTCATTTGGGGCCTTGAGGTGCAGGTGCATCACTGAGGTGCTGGAAGGGTTTTCCGTCTCCATGGTCTTTTGGGGGCTTGGCCCCCAATTTCATTGTACAGCTTAGACACTCCCACTTATGACATTCTCATGGCATGCACACACAGGGTCTTGGGGGTGGGCACAAGTGGCACACAGGGGGTGGGCTGGGCAATCAGTCTCACCTATCGTGCCTGTGCCTATTCCCAAATGTTGCATGTATACATTTAGGGTTTTGGACAAGCGTTATTAGGGGTGAACTTGCACTGCCTATTGTCTGGTGAGAGGGGGTGTCTGTGCTGGCCACCGCCAACATCTCCCCCCCATTTTTAATGCACTATACAACAACACACATCAACACCACATTTGAGTGGGGGGTGAGAGGTGTGAGGGTCTTTCCACACCCCGTTCTCTGTTTGCCATTTAGGCTCTGGGCCTTAGAGGCTGGTTGGGGGCGGAGCTGGCATTTCAGTTCTCCCAGGGTCGTTCGGGTTTCTGGACCACAGCTCCCGGGTATGGTGGCCAGCCCTCTCGCAGGTGCTGGTTCTTCCTCTTTTGTGCAGTCAAATTAAGGATTAATTAATCCAGGATAACACCAAAATCCCAGCTTAATCCCTTTTTCTAGTTTCGTGCAATGGGCCCCAGGTAAGGTGGAAGGAAATCTGCAGCTGAGCCCAGCTTCTAGCAGTTTGAGCAGATTAGACGGGATGGTTACCCATAATGCACTGCTACATGTTTGAGCAAAACCAAACAGCTCCTCCAGGTGTCAGCACGGTGGTGGAGGGCTGATGGTTTGATGAGTGGACCATGAACTCTTTTGTAGACCAAAGGGTTCTAGATGTGAGTCCATCTGTTTGAGAGCTAAAGTTTGGACCAAACTGGATCCAACAGAATCCTGACCCCACACACAGCAGCTGATCTACAACAGAATGAGTCAAAAAGAAAAGAATCAAATTGCTGAAACAGTCCAGTCAAAGTCCAGAACCTCAGAACTTTCTGAGAGCTGAACGGAAACAACTGTCTGCAAATCTCAATGAACTGAAGCAACGATGGAAAAAAGAATGGGCCAAAACTGTTCTACAACCGCCTGAGGGATTGATAGAGTCCTACAGAAAAACTGTTACAAAACCTTGAAATAACAAAACCATGCTTACTTTTTTCAATTATCATGTTTGACACTATGATACTTCCATCTTTATTCCAGTAATATAATTGTTTTTTTAGAATTGTACACTATTTTGTATTTTAAGAGAAGTAATTCTGCAGATGTATTCTTTCCTAAGATTAAAACTAGTCATTTTTCATTGCAGTTCTGCAGTGAAGTGAACATGAAATTCTTATATTCGCAGCACATTTTGCTGTAATCCTCCTTTTTGTACGAGGTCAGCAGGTGAGAGAGCCCAGAGGTGTGTGTTTGTGGGTGCAGTCAGCACTGCTCTTCTGTCAGGATCTTAAACACAGATTTGGAGCCAAAGGCCAGGTTGTGGTTAATGCTGGTCTAAATTGCCTTTCCTTAGAGATTTGCCCCCATGGAGACACCTGGGAAAGGTGTGGAGGTCACATAGTGAGAAACAGGCTGAAGGAGGAGCAGAGTCTGGTAACATTTCAGCTATGATGACTATCATCCCACTTGCAACCTCTGTCCCAGTGAACTGGGTTTATCAAGATGGGATGTAACGACTGATTTAGTTTGACTGAAGTGGAACCAAAGTCCAGAGACAGTTCCTCTGATTGGCAATGAGCCTGTGTCTTTACAGAACACTAAATACTCCAAGATCAGATCTGGGAGCGGCTGGTCCTTGTGGAGCTTTGCCACCTAGTGCGCACATCACTGGACCCACTTGACCCCAGACTGGCACTGGGGTGGACGATGCTGTCATCCACCTACTACATCATTCCCTCTGGACACCGTCAGAGCATTGTGAGTTTTTTATTTTTTATTTCTCCAGTTCCTTCAACTCAATCCAACCCACAATCCTGAGAGACAAGCTGGAGTTAATAGGAGTAGGCCATTACCTGGCCTCAAGGATCCTGTACTACCTCACAAACTGAGAGGCATCAGCTCTACCAACTGAGCCACCATGTTTATACATGTATGTGTATATATGTATATGTATAACTGTGTATGTGTATATACTGTATATATGTCTATGTAAGTATATGTATGTGTATATGGATATGTATATCTATATAAGTATTTGAATATATGTATATTCATGTCTATGTATGTGTATATATGTATATGTATGTTTATTGTTGTTTTTGTTGTCACTTCTTGAGCAGCTGGTTGGTATCAAAGGCACAGTTTTATCTTGCTTAAAAATTTTTTTGACTAAAAAGAGTTTATCTTTCTACCTTGGTGAAAGTTCGTCTTCAGCAACTCCTCTGACATGTGGGGTCCCCCAAGGGTCCATTTTAGGTCCACTTCTTTAAAATTTTTACATGAGGTCCATTTTATAACATCACTTTTCACTGCTTTGCTGATGCTATCCAGGTCTATATGCCCATTAAGTTGAACAGGGTCACTCCTCTGGAACCACCCTTCAGTTGTCTAAATTACATAAAAACCTGGTTAAAACTAAACTTTTTGAACTTAAATGAAACTAAAACTGAAGTTGTCCATTTCTGTAAAATAAATTTTCATGACATTCTTGGCCCTTTATCTTCATACAGCCACTCTACTGTCAGGAATCTGGGTTTTCTTTTTGGTGGTGTCTTTAAATTAGGTAAACAGATTAATTCAGTTGTAAAATCGCACAGGCATTTAAAAAAATGTTTTTTTTTGAGTCATCCTAGTGCACCTGACAACAAAGATGGAGCGGTGGAAAAAGAAGCTCTCTGGAGCGCAAAACAGAAAACGGAAGAGGGAGAAGGATAAAGATGTTCGAGGGATGAATAAAAGCTTTTAAAAGTAGGTAAGTTATGCCAGTCTATCAACAGGGGGGGGTGGGTTGTAAATATTCAGGTTAGCTAGTGTTGTAGTCAAGACCACCTAAGCCGAGACCAAGTCAAGACCAAGACCACAGTGTCTCGAGACTGAGACAAGACCAAGACTTTTAGGACCTGAACCGATTCAAGACCAAGACCAAGGAAGGGCGAGACCGAGTCAAGACCACGACCAGGAAAAAACAAAAGCAAAACTAGTGTACTAAAAGATGGAGTATTCTGTATACATGTAACTAACCTAATATAAAGAGCTAATACTGATAAAATCTTTGTGTGAAGGCAGAAGAAAGAATTTTGCTACAGAGGCAGATTGTTACAGCTCTGTCCACACTTCTCCTGTCTGTATACGTTTTTTTTTGTTTGTTTTTATTTATCCCTCCCCACAGAACATAACACCTCCCTCCTTCTTTCAAAATGATTTTCTGGTAACAGATTAGATCTTGTTCTGTAGATTATTTCAGCTGGTTTGACCTATAATGATGAATTTTCTGCTCCAGATACCAACCTATCTGAACTCTGCTGCTTCTTGTTTGTCATGTTCTCACTGTTGTGTTGTTTTTGTGTTTCCTCACACCTGCACCACATCTAATCAAACACTGAACTATAAAAATATGCAGTTTTCTTCAAAATGTGTGTTAGTTTTGCTTCAGCAACTCGAATGTTTGTTTTTCAGCAGACAGAATCCCACTCAAACATTTGTTCTCACACTTTCTACATGTAATATTCCTGGATTTTGTAACAAGACATTTATCTAAAGAGACCAGACCAGATGGGTTCACAAGAATGAGACAAGATGGTTTTTAACAAAAAATATATTTTGTCACAAACTCACCTGTCAGGTGTTAATGAGTCTTTTCAGAACAAACAAAAGAGTTTAAATAAAGATTTAACGAATAAATAAAGGTATGGGTCCCTGCAGTACATAGGGGGAAATTTCTTGTTCTGTGGGCGCAGTTTGTCCTAACTGTGATTGGCAGAGTTCTTGATGAGGGCGGAGTTTGTCTTAATTGGTCGGATTGACTCGTCTTGTAGGGCAAGTTAAAAGAGGAAGGAACAGTAATTGTAAAATTATTGTGAACATGTAAACATGCTTTATTGACTTTAGATTTCATGCAGCTAGCACCTTCTCGTCTCAACTTATGACTAAAATAATTATTTATGTTATTAATATGTATGTTATGATGCTTCAATAATATAGGTCCTTACTCGCTGTTCTGGACGCCTCCCTGGTGAGGTGTTCCGGGCATGTCCCACTGGGAGGGGAAGGCCCAGGACACGCTGGAGGGACTATGTTTCTCAGCTGGCATGGGAGCACCTTGGGATTCCCCCAGATGAGCAGGCCCAAGTGGCTGGGGAGAGGGAAGTCTGGGTCTCTCTGCTTAGGCTGCTGCCCCCGCGACCCGACCTCGGATAAGCGGAAGAAAATGGACGGACTGGCTGTTTTGACTAAGCTACTCCCAGCTGCCCCCAGTTTCTTCAAACCGCTCCATCAATCTGACCAATCACGTCTTAAACAAACCACGCCCACAAAATTCAAACAGACCAATTACGTCTTGGACAAATTCCTACAAGAAACTCCTACTTAGTCAGTGCAAGGACCCCTCTCAATAAATAGGTACGTGTTCTCAGATTAATTTAGGGATCACTCTACACTACTACCACACAACATTTATCTCAACAACCATTTCTGCAGAACAGACCAAGATATCTTTTAGCCTCCTTAATAAAAAGAAGAATTATCAGTTTATTTTATGGCAGCAGCAGATTTTCCTGCAGATGAGAATAATCCAGAAGGATTACGGCTGTAATTGTGTAACCTTTATTATATTCTGTGTCGATGCTGACCCAGTGCAGCTCTGCTGGTTGGAACCATGAAACTGTTAGAAGCGTGTTTTTTTGAAAATGAAGGAAGGGTTGGGTGGAAGCGTGCACACAGTGGGGTGCCTCTGTGGACCCGTGCACCTCCCCCTCCAGTGCATTCACTTTGAATCTAACAGAATCAGGTCCAAACTGGTAAATATTTCATTCTTTCTTTGCCTCTAACTGTTTTCAGCTGCAGAAAGCAGAAAATAAAATCAAAATAAGCAGAAGTGAGCGCACAGAGACTTCTGTTGTTTAGCTCTGAATAATAGGTTGTTGCAGCTCTGTGCACTGGACTGAAGGAAAAAAACAACAACAAATAAATCATTAATAACAACATGATATTAAAGGCCTGGCACTGTTTTGATAAATTCCCATCACCCACCTCCTTCCTTGTGTTACACTAATTATTTAGCTAAACCTTGAAACTAACATGATGCAGGATGTTGTGGTTCTTATTATAATTTATAGTTTGTTAGGTCTCAGATTATGTCTGTCAGTATAACCAGTCAAATTATAGTTCAGTATGTGTTAACAGTCCTCCATATGTCTAAGGCTGATTAGCTGTGGCAGCCATCTTGATTCTAAAAATTATTGGCTGTGTCTCAATTCAGAGGCTGCATCCTCCTGAGTGCACATTCAGTCGCTTCAGTCACTGTCCCACTCCGAGTGCCGTCCCAAAACGTGGGTTCTTTCTCATGCGACTGAAGAATGTGGTCCACAAAATTTTAAAAATGAGGGCTGCATCTGAGTGTCCTTCCTGGCTGAGTATATCCCAGAAATCAATGCGCTGACAGCAAACTAAAAAGAAAAACGAAAACGGCAGAGTTTTTTTTTTGTTTGTTTTTTTTTTCTTTTTTTTTACCAAGTCAGCATTGTTTAGAAAATTCCTCATGGACCAAAGAATTTGTGTGTATATATGTAAGTTTAACAACGCTTTCTGCCAAATTTTGGCCTGATTTTGCACTTCTGACAACCTTAAGGCTGCTCCGATTATTGTGATGGCTCTAAAAATAATCATAGCAGATATTCCTGCGGAGTGTGGTGAGTTAAGAGTGATCTAGTCAGCTCAGAAGGAAGTCAGAACCTCAAATCAGGGATATTTAACACGTTGGATTGTCTAGGCTCGATATCACAGCATGTGTGATGTTTACCCGAGAACAAACGGGCTGCAGCCTGTTGAATGTGACGTGTAGCCTATCAGAAAGCGAGGTAATGTAAACAAGGAGGAGAATCCAGAAGACTCACCAGAAAGTCCGCTGGATGTTAAAAGTCATTTGGAATTTGTTTTTCTCTGGTAAAAATAGCCCAAATCTATATTTACTCTGAACTCACATCTCTCTGGAGGTCACATGAGATTTTTCTTCACATCTGAATTCTGACGAAATCTCAAGAAAACTCACATGATTTCCCGTCTGACATCTGAATGTTCATGAATGAAATATCTGTCTGTGTGTTGTCTCTTATTGTGTGGCTGTACACCCCACACTAGGACGAAACCTGGGAGATCCATGATTTTTTTTCTCTCAGTCTTTGAAAATCGGCTGCCAATTTAAAAATCTTGCCGTGTGAACCAGGCATTAGCTGGTGAAATTTTTGCTGCAATAAGATGTTAAATAAAATGCAACTACAAGTACTGATACTGGAGCTAAACATATATTATTCATGTTTTTTGTTTATTTATATGTAATGTTTTTACCTATGAAGTTATTCCTTTATTGAAAAGAAGTGTGAATACATGTCACTTCGCATTTTACGTCTGAAGACGTGATATAAAACATAACGCCATGGTAACGGGGCAGCACAAATAGTAGTTTTATGCAGCCTAGCAGGACTGTTCAGGCTGTGGCCTCCATGGGCCATGGTCTAGCAGGTTGCAGCACCTGATGTGAGACAGCTAAGCAGTTTTAATCATTCATCCAGTGCCTAAGCAGAGAGACCCAGACTTCCCTCTCCCCAGCCACTTGGGCCAGCTCATCTGGGGGAATCCCAAGGCGCTCC
>JARVJO010038023.1:0-25646 GCA_031762555.1 Cynodonichthys magdalenae | reverse complement strand
ATGTCAATTTTTAAAAAAAAAAAAAAAAAAAAAAAAAAAAAAAAAAAAGTTAGGGTTGATTAGCTGTAGCAGCCACCTTGATTTGGACTGACTTCAAAAAATAATTCAATGTTGTTGTGCATCTAATAATACATTTCTGAATATTTTATTAAAGTCAGTCTAGTGATGTATGAAATATTTTGTGATCAGACAGAGTTGGCTTCAAATAGTTGGCAAAATTTTAAACGAAGACCTTGTGCAATCTGTTATGGCTTTTTTGCACTGCAAGGCCTGGCCTACGTTCAAACCCAGGTTCTGCATGTTTGCATTAAGAATTATGGCCCAATTTCAGCCTGATTTCTGGAACCCCGAGGTCTGTGATTCTGTTCAAGCCTGGTTACTTGGCCTGATTTAACATCAGCAGCTGTTGCCCATTGATTGGTTCACTGACTGGAGGAGTCATGTCAGATGAGATTAACTTTACTTAAATCGTTTGCAACAACTGTAACATTTTTTCACACGAGTCCAACTTTATAAGTGTAAAGCTACCAAGTACAACAAGCTAACATTAGCTACCATTAGCTTAATGTTCTCTGTTGTCTTGTCCGCTCGTCGCAGTTGCTAGATGGTCCAGTACAGTCTTCTGAATAAGATTTGCTCGTTTTTAATATGATAATCCCTGCCCATATCAAGGCGAACACATACCATAACCAGGACCGGGGTAAGGCCAGGCTGACTTTGGTCAGGACAGGCCTTATACTGCAGAAAGTCTCAGAGTATGTATTGGTAAGTACTCTCATCTTCTACCACAGCAAATTTTTGTTCGATATCTGTAAAATTAACTGAGTTATTGCCATTTTTATGTTTTCTATGTTCAGGTTGCCATTTTGAATCCAATAATTACTTTCTACAAGTTTCATTCAAATTTGTACTTGAGTTATTTTGCTAACAGACACACACACAAACACAAGCATGCTCAAACAGTGGGAAAAACAACATTGCCTGCCTTCTGCCTTTCAGCAGAGGGTGATAGTAAAAATTCCGTATGATGGTGCCTTGGTGGGAAGAGGAAGAAGAGCTGTGAGATTTCCAGCATTGCGCTCCATTCATCATATCTGTAGTCAAGTGGGTATGTTGTGTTGATTTAAGCCGGGCTGTTGGTCAGCGGTGCAGAGATTTGACAGTTTGCTCTGCCCTGAGTTTCCTGGGATTGGTTATGAGAAGGCCCAGTGTAAAGATGTGGGTTATCTGGGAACTGGCAAACACAGTGGTGGTCTCCACAGGGCCCATGTGCCTCTGACTCAAGAACCACATACAAACAGACATTATCCTACAGCTTCATCTGACATATGGAGGGCCGCGATGCGTCACACAAACACTCACACAAAGATTCACTTTTCCAGCCCACTCAATACAGAGTGGCCTAGATTAGGCAGCAACAAAGAAGTGGGCTTCACCGCTGGGAGAAGAGGGGCCGCTCGGCCCTTCTAGACCTCTGCACTGTTTATTTGCTCTGGAAACCCAGACGCTGTGAAACTCCCACTCTGAGGCACTGCACAAATATTGAGGCTATTTGCAGAGGTGGTTTTAATTCTTTACGGAGCAATGATTGGCTCTTTACTCTCATCTCTGTAGGAGTTTCACCAATGAAGTCTTTCAGCCTCCTTTGCTAACCCCCAAACATCTTGTATAAACTCAAAACAGCTATAAAACAAAGATAAATGATGCATATTTGTTGACTGATATCATAAAAGATGGGTAATCATGTATTTACCAATGTCTTCATGTTTGTTTGTATGTTGGGAAAATATCTCTTGAACTTCTGGACATATTTTAAGGAAACTCTCAGAAAGTCATTACTGGAGGTACATCTACAACTGAACAATGTTTGGAGTCACTCTAATTAAATTTGGCTTCTGCAGCCAATTGAACTTAGGAAATACAAAAATGGCTCTAACTCAGACAGCTTTACAGATGAGCTTAAATTTGGTGAGGTAGTGGGTGAGCATAGTCCCCACAGATACTTAGAAAAATACACATTGCACAGTACTTTTGCTTAAAACTTTGACATTAACTGTTAGACATAACCCTGTCTGTCTGTTTGCAAACTTTAATGAAACTTTCAGAAAGCATTCATTGGAAGTACATCTGCAAATAATAACCCTTTGAAGTAATCTCGAGTCAATATGTCCTCTGCAGCTTATTAATATTAGAAAACACAAAAATGGGTATAATGTTTTCATTTTTACAGCTGAGACTCATCCCAACACATACATTAAGTACTAGAAGATTGCACAGGAAATTTGTTTAAAACTTTGGCATGTAATAATAAACAAAATGTGTGTGCAAAAAACAAAAAATGACACTAAGAAGAGTTTGTGTGTTTTGTTTTTCTTGTAAGCGAGGCGTTAACTTTGTGAGGCTGTTTACAGTTCTGCATCCATGAGACTAATTACTTCATCCATTCGTCTGCCTCCACTTGCAACCATCCCAGTAGCTTTGCATTCGAGGAGCACAAAACCGGGGTTGATTTCCACAGTGGCGTGTTCAGTGGGACTCTGAAGCACCCACTGACTCGGGATTATTGACGTGCTTTCACAGGCGAGTTCAGGCCTTGAAAAGAGACATTCCTCCCCACAATGGACTCAGTGTGTGTCGCGGGGGCAGCAGACATGAATAGAACCCTTAAGTATCACTGCGACTCGTTAGCCTCTAATCAATGCAAACAAGATGAAAGGCCTTATCAAAATAGACAAACACCGACATGAGCAGCGCCTGATCAGAAAAAAATGTGAGGGCCTTTTTTTGTCTTTAATCTCTGCATTAGCATGTCCTTTTGGCTGGTGTGAGGATACAATCAGTATTCAAGGACATTCCTAAAAGTTACAATGTACTAATGTATTATTCAAGGGAAAAAAATCTTAATAAAAAATTTAAACTAAACATGAATTTAAATATTCACTTGAATGCATTTTATTTGTTAACAGATTGAGTTAAAATAAAATGTACCAAAACTGATAGAATTTACTTAAATATATGCTTGAATTATTTATACTATAAGGTTGTGCATCTTCATTGCCAGTGGTATGACTTGTTAAAGTTTTATGAGTGGCAACACTGACATTTTATGATACTGTTCAGTTTTTAATGACAATATGTTTCAGCCTTTAATGGTTTAGTTTGTTGCTGCTGCAGTTCACCTCCTGAGCAGTAGGTGTCTCTAATGAGAACATTACCACTAATCAGCGGGGACTGCAGCCAGAAGAAGAGCCGTCTCCTAAAACAATCAAAGCTTTCTTGAAGACTCTTTCATTTATTTGCTGAGCAGGTCAGATTAGATTAAATTACAAACTGATACCTCAATTGTTATAATAGGTTGAGTAGAATCAGTTTTGCATGGTAAAACGTGTTGCTAATTATAACACTTAAGACAATAGGAAAATAAAATGGACTTGAATAAAAAAAATGATCAAAAATGAAAAACTTTTAGGGGTAAACTCACAAAAATGAACATAATTGTCTGATGCTGGAAAGCACAACAGATGTTTTATTTTAGATTTACAACCTGTAGAGTGCTAATCAAGAATCTAGGTATGCGACATACTGTCTATTCATATATTCCAGTCAAGATAAAAGTGTAGTTCAACACTGAAAACCTATTGAAAGAATGAAGAGCTAATGCTCCACGAGGTTTTCACATTTTCTGTTCAGTCAGTGTTGGTATAAAATGAGTCCACAGTTGTTGACACTTAAAACATGATAGAGTGTATTTTTTTTCTGCGCTGAGCTTTAATAAATGCAGAATGGCTTTGCTTCTGGTGCCATTTGTGATTAATAAGCTCATTTAGCGAGCACTCATTGTGACCGGGTCTACAGGCCAGCACAGTCTAATGCTCTTTAGTGGGCTGGTGTTATTTTTGGTGATTACCGTCCAAGTGGCTGCTGCTGGAAAAGAAGGTCAACACAGTGACCTTATCCTGTCCATCAGCAGGAGAGCGAATGAGAACCTTGTTCAAGGCCTTCTTTGCTTTTAACAAGTGAACGAGTGTTTTCACACTGATGCTAACGCAGGGATCTTTTCCACCTAAGTGGTTCCATTGCTAGTTTGGACCCAGGTTCTAACTGTCAACTATTTTTTTCCCCTGTTCTCACTTGCAAAGCACTGGTTTTTGACCAGAAAAAAACTGGTGTTGCAGTGACACTAATCTTTGTTGGTTCAAAGTAAAGACTGCTTACATCCGGAGCGAGGGGTAACTAAGGACTTGAACAAGCTCTGAATCCACTGAAATCTCACATCCTTTTTCAGTACATATCATAAAATGTACAAAAACAAAGACTAGTCTCAAAAGTCATGTTTAAGTTTTTGTTTTGTTTTTGATTGAACGTTGATTAGAACACATCTGGTCAAAAGTTCTGTTATTAAGTAAGAAAATAAATTGATCCACAAGCCGTTTGTTGGAAACTTATCATATATTATATATTTTATGTATAAGTTTTTTATCTGAGATTGTAATTTTAATGAGCTTTGACCTGCCTTACATGCATTTGCTTTAAGCTCCTTACTTTTAGCTCCAATAGTCAGACTTGCTAACAGCATGAGAAAAAGCTAAAGCTTACTCAATAAAATGATATGGACAGAAGAACATATTTGGTTGACCAAAGTAAATTAAATTAAAATCCATCCTTCAACTCTAACCAAGACAGTAACAAAACTATGAATTGTTTGTTAAAGGCACACAATCAATTTAAAACAGCATTCTCCTTCTTATTTTAATGCAACACTGTTTATCAGCTCAACTGTTTGGCAGCCCACAGGGAAGAAAAACCCACAACAACCCCAAAAAAATAAATAAAAAAATCAGTACTCTACCAGACAATGTGCTTAGTTTGTCAGGATTTTGAATTGTTGAGACTATTGTTTTATTAAAAGCCTAGCATTCCTTAAAAGAACCCAGCCATCCACATTTCATGCCAAAGTTTAAAAATAAGATCATCTTAAATTGACATATGAACAGAGTTAAAACCAATTTGGTTAAATTATAAAAAATAACATGACACTAAAACATCTCATGCAATAATTTGCAACCTTTGAGTGTTCAAAGTAAGCCTTGGGGATGATTCTCAGTTACTGCCAAACACACTTTTCCATCAATAGTATGTAAATTTGTTAGATTTATAGCCATTTTTGTTGTTTTCTAAGTTTGGTTGGCTGTGGAATCGACTTTAAATGGATTTGACTTCAAAATTCAACAAGGTGTTGAACGCCTATCGTCGTCTGAGAACTTCAATAAAACCATTCAGTCGTTCATGGAATATTTTGCTAACAGACAGACAAATGCACCGTCAAGCCCATTAGCATTATCGCTCGTAGCAGCTGGTAATAAAAAGCTGGTGATGCATTAAATATTTCTTTGAAGATGTTCAACAGGTCAGAGGCCGTCAGTGCCTTTAAAGAGAAGCTGTGCCCTCCAAAAAAATAAATAATCAACAATTAGGTATGTGAGAACTATAAGGAGAAAGCTAAGTTTTCAAAAAGCTATTTTCAGAAGTATTCAGGAAATGATTACTATCAAAAGTTGGAGCTCAGGTTCATGTACACAAAACAAATACTGCACATACCGATCACGAGATGATAAAACAAATCATGCAAATGGAAGCTTTTGATTATCTGTGATTCGCTCAGAACTACTAACCTGTTATTACAATGAAAACTGTCTATAAAAAAGAGGGAAAAAAGTGATTTACAAAGTAAGTGAGAGCAGTCTGACATCCTAGTGACATTTCAAATGTTTCTCTGTGTAATGATCACTTTTTTTTCCATCACTTGCTCAGCGGGCTGCAGTTCATTATGAACCAGAGCAAAATGTGGTTTCCAAGGGAACAAGCCCCTACACGCAGAGCCTCGGGACTAAAGGCGAGATGAGGTGTTTGTAGTGATGTATCCCTCTGAGGGAGCTGTGCAGAATTTATGCATACTTACAGACCATATGCAGTATACTGTGCCCAGCATTGCGCGCTGTTTTCGTACCCACTCAGTTCTAAGATAAATGGAATGAGATAAATCACCTGGGAGACTGCAGCCAGCCTATTGATTATATGGGTCATCAGATAACACAGAGGCTTGCTGAGCACATGCCCTTCAGCACTAAGCGAAGGCTATCATTTAGCCAGATCAATCGCTCTAATTACCTCACTCCACCCACTGCAATAAATTCTGAATGTAGCACGTCGTCGTCCAGGACCTGGAATGGGAAAACATGGTGTCATTGATTAAATCACACCAAATATACAGCATTCCTGACAGAAATTTTAATATTGATTCTTCCAGCTGATTTCAGTCTGACATATTTTATGAAGCATTTGTTTGGTTTCATACAGTTTCTAATTACCGATCCCTCCAGCAACTGTTCTGACTTTGTTTGCACAGGATTTAAGCACACTGAGGAGAGTTAATTAAAAATAATATTAACAAACAGACCTGTTGAATCATTCATAAAATGAATATTAGTTATTTTTAATAATTAATGAAGAAACTAAAAAATCTGGAAGTCTGACTTTTTGTCACTTTGCTTGTTTTTGTCACTGACAGAATGAGAGTAAGTAGCTTAACAGCCCCTTGAAGGAAACAAACAGGATGTTTCTAAAGACACCAGTCAAAGCAAAGTGTGGTTTTACAGATTGCTGCATGACCTGAAACTTATAACATAGTTGCTGTAAGACTGAAAACTCTGCCTCTGTTGCATGCATGGTTTCAGCTTTCTGAAACAATCAATTGGGTCTGAAAGAAAGAAGCACAAAAGAAAGTTTGGGACTAAGTGATGAGATTTCACTGTATTGGCACAAAGTTACCTCTCATGGCTGCAACTACTGACAACTAGTCCAAAATACCTTGAAAAGTTTGTGATGGTTCTTAATTTTCTTGCACAAGTTGCTGAGTTGCAGTTGCTTGAATTTCAAACATCTTCAAAAGTTGTTGAACAAATTTAGTTTAATTAGTTATTTATTTGAAAGGACAATGCACATTAATCATTTTTCTATAAAAGCACCAAAACTAGCACACCAGCAAAATTTTCTCTCTAAATAGTCGTAAAGATGTTATTGGTGTCTCGAATGCTTCTACGTTTAGTTTTTTCTGAAGCACTAGAGCTGTATTTTTAATTCAGTTTATTAACTCAGCACCAATTCTCATAGACCATCTCTTTCTGAAATACTAGTTAGTAACAGTTAAATAACTAAGGAAAACAGCAGATTGCATCAAATTTTCACTTTGTCACAATTCCCCTTCCTGACAAAGTATGCAACAACAGTGGAAAGAAAATACTCCTTTCAAACAGGAATAAACTTCCATCACAACCAGACTCATGATTATCGTCCATTTGCCTTGACTGGCAGGGATTTGAGAGGACAGAAAAGAGTCTGACAAACACAGAATGACTGGTCCAGGTAGTAGTTCCTATGGGAAGAAAAACAAATGGTAACACAGGTTGGTTCCACAAGATAGGAGCTTGATAACGGAAAGCTCTGTCTCCCATTCTACTTTTAGAAACTCTAGGAACCACAAGTAAACCTGTGGTCTAGGAAATTTTGAAACAATAACATTTTTAATTCAAAATGGACCTTAGTTGTTGAGAGCTTTGTCAGTTAGAAACATTGAAATTTTGTTCTGAGTTTGACAGGGAGCAAATGGAGAGAAAGAATTGGAGAAAGATGAACTTTCCTACTAATTCCCATCAGAACTCTGGCAGCAGCGTTTGGATCAGCTGAAGACTTTCAGGCACTATTGTGACAGCTGCAAGGAGCTCGCCTTAAGACTGAACAAAATAAAATACAAATCCAAGACTGATGCCTGAGTCTAACCACACCAATAATAAAATTATTTGAAAGGACCACACTGGCCTTTGTTTGAAAAGTGTACTTAAGTTGATTATTTCATAGATGTGGGGGGTGACTTACAAGGTGGGTATAAAGCAGGCTGAGGTGGGTACAATGTGGGCATCAAAATGATGTGGCTATCTCCAATAATCCAGTGAAATCCTACACTTGTTTAGTTAAAGGTCCTCTGTGCACTACTTCTCCACATGCCATTAACACACACACACTTCCCCCCGCCCCAACACACACACACACAGCCAAACAGTGTCTTGTGTTAATATGTTCAAGCTGTCCACTTAAAAGCAGTGCTGTTGTCAGTGTTTTGCCCTCCTTCTATTTTGTCTCTCACCTCTAACATACTGAGTGCTGCCACCCCACTATCTGGTTTCTCCACACTCAAAGCCCCTGCAGTAGACCACTTATCACTGAGGCTGGCACGCTGCCCACTTCCTGTCACTTTCAGTCTTTCACTTTGTCTTTCATTCAGCAAAAGACAAGAGACAACAGCTCAAGTGGGCGAATTCTACTACTGAGCAGAACCACAAATATCCAGAAAATATCACCTTCTTCAGCACTTCGACCATTCAGCATGCTTAGATGTTTGACCTAATTACTTACTAAACTAAAACTAAATTATCTGGTGCTCAGAATATGTGTTTTATATAACTCTTAGGTACTACCACAAATAATTAGCACAAGGTCTGTAAAATTGGCTGAGTTATAGCAGATAGTGTTGTGTCTGTTTATTAAAAGGTCTAACAAACTGCACTGCCACCTCACTGGCAGGCCATTGCAATGCAGGCTTGTATCCAAACACTTCTAAACACACCCAGCAGCTGCCCTCAGCGTCGGGGAAACTGCTTAGCTCATAATAGTGACTGATTAGAATACCAGTGGCAAGAAGTGAACCCAAAGCAGTTGTTGACAAGAGATATTAAGCAAAGTGGGGAGTGCAGCCACAGGGATTTGATGATGCCATCAGGGAAACATGTGCTGGCCCACACAGAGGCTGTCTTTAACACCATAGCATCCAAACAGCTGATAACTCTATCCGAGAGACGAGAAGAGTGTTACACTGTTTCACCCCACAGCCAGACAAGAGGAATCTGAGAGGCAAATCATTAAACCCTGCGATGAAACGGCACAGACAGGACTTATGTTACCACTTTCCCATGCTATAAATACATCGGGTTTTTTATATTGTTATTTTTGTCTGGTTTTCATCTTCCCCTCCTCCACTCTCCACATCTACCACAGCTCTGTGACTGTGACTGCTTTGGATACAAGAGCCAAAACCAAAGCCGCAAATATTATTTTGTATCTGCCGCTCAGTTACATTTGATCTGATCTTACTAATCATGCTGCTGAGTGCAAGCAAGGAACCTTTTCAAACCACATTTTATTAATCTGTTTTCACCTTCTCCATAACTGTATTTCCAATCTGCTGAAGGTCTTTCACTGTCATCATTTCAGTCAACATCCAAAACTGAACTAACAAGAGTAAAACAAAAAATAACACAGTGTGGTGAAGCAGTTTATACTTTCAATAGGAAAAGACTACTTTGAGATGCTTTAAATAAAAAAAAAAAACAAGCTGAAAGAAAGTTAAAATTCCAGTTTATATATTCAATCATGCAAAACTAGAGGGGCGGTTTTGTTGGGAATTTGCTAGTTTTTATAAAATGATTTATGGTGCTAGTTTGAGAGTTTTAGAAGTCTTATTGTCCAAATCTAATTAAAAAGAACTGTTTTTATGTTTCTCAATGTTTTTTTTTTATTCTCAATGTAATACTGATTGGTCAGAGGTTTGGACCCAGAATGCAGAGTGACACAAAGAGCTTAAAGGGATTTCTAAAAAAATGTTGTTAAAGTAAACAAAAACACTGACTTCTCATTAAAATCTACTTACAGGGGAGAGTCAGCTCGGGGAGAAACAAGGAACAACATGTGAAGAACCAGACGTATGCTGGTATTGTTGTGCAAAAACTAGCGAGAGAAAACAAGACGCTGCGTGAGCAATTTCATATCCCGCACACGCACATTCATATCCGTGGAAGCAAAAACGATACCTGCGAGAGGGGAATACAGATGTTCGCCAGTGCAAATAGAGAGTTGATCGCGAGCAAGCAGAAAAAATTTGCGTGCACAAACAGATCTCTATTTACACTGGTAAAGATCTGCTGCATCTGTAAACCTGCAACTTCCACATATTCTTTAAAAATAAATTTGAAAAAATTAGTGGAAATTGTACCTGTCCAGGGTGTACCCTGCCCCTCGCACTGTGATGGCTGGATATGGGCACCAGTGACCCCAGTGACCCTTAAAGGAAGAAACGGGTACAGATAATGGATGGATGGATGGATAGTGGAAATTGTTAACATAACTTGATTAAGTAAATGCAACAATTTGTTTTTTGAGTGTGCGTAAGTTAATTGTACTCTCTGCATTTCCATTTAACATAGAAATGTGCAAATTAGAATTGCAAAAATAATTTTGCTTAATGGAAAAGCAAATTTTGAAAAGACTTAGGTTTTTTGACAAAATGGTTTTGGGCCAGGATATGGTGTTTTTTTGGCAAAATCGAAATTCGTGTATTTCGCAAAACTGCAATGGAAACCCTTTTTTTGCATCACATGAGGCCCGTGATCAATAACTGGATGTTTTTACTGGCAAAAAGATGATGAAGAAGACAACAGGAAGTAGAAGTAGTAAAATCATTGAAGTAGTAAAAGAAAGTATTAAAATCACCGACTACAATTACCCAAAAATGCCACACATGTAGCAGCTCTGAAGCATAAGGGGCTTGTCGCTTGATAAGCCTCGATAGGACGCCAACGTCTCCTTTGATGGCTGATGATGAGCGCTAGTGCCATCGTAGCAATATGAATATATCTCATATAAGTGTTTACATCCATTGCTGCCATGTTTGTAATTATTTATCGCGAGAACAAACATAATCACACATAATTTTAATAGCATTTCTTACTTAATGGGAACACGGAAATTGCAAAACTGTTTTTTCTATATTAACAGATTATCAACAAAGTTTTGCACACATTTTCAATGGAAATGCAACTACTGCTCCCTATCTTGGCCAGAACTCGACCCCTTGTAGAGGTTTTTATTCTCACTGAATTTTTTTTTTCCCTGGTCAAAATAAAGGTTTAACATTTAATAATAATGGCATCTTGCTATATTGCATGAGATTGTGCGTAATGGGATGACCAAAACAGCTACATCTCTATAATTTCTCATCATAAGATGGTTTTAGTCTAAAATTCAGAAATGCTAGGGTTTGATGATAAACATTTGTTAGGAAAACACACCTTATCTTCCTGGTATTTGTTTGTCTCATTACTACAGTTTTTTTTTTCATAATTTGTGAGTCACTGGATCTAACAGAGCAGAAACACCATAAAATAATCCTATAATGTGAGCCCTTCAACGTATTAATGAGGTTTTGTTCTTTAGGGAAATTTAATGTGATTTATTCTGTCACTGACAAAGAGTTATTAGCACCTTCCAACACTTCCCGGGAGATGCTGCCTCCGTGTTTGATTGTGTTTTGCTGCTCAACAAAGTGCCACCGCGGTGTAATGAGTTGTTCATAATTTGTCACCATTTTGCCTCTTTCAACAAAATAACCATTTGCTCTGCTTTCTTGTCCACTTGGCTGCACCCTCTCAGGAAAGGCTTTTAGAGACATTTAATTCAGAGCGGAAGAGCTGCACAATGAGCGGGAAAGAAGTGTAGAGGACGACATGTCTTTTACTTGTATTATTCATGCAGAAAAATGCATTTACCGGAAATCTTTTCAGCACTAATATTATGTTCATGCTGTTAATGCAGTGTACTGCTTTTTAACATTGGTTTGATGGAAAAGGGTCACCTAGGCTGAGCTGGAGTCTAGTAGGCTTTCACAAGAGATGCACTCTTTGGTCCTCTGTATAGAAACACAATATTTTGTCTCACAACTGTATATTTGCAAATCTATGGGAGCAACAATAACAGAATATTGTCTAATTACAATTGTGATATGAAAACAGTCCATCCTCTTTTAACTCTAGGGTTTGTGTATTAGAACATAATAAAAAAATCATCTCATTGCCAGATTTAAAATGATTTCAGTCTAACCTGAAGTCTACAAAAACACACTATAAGATTCCACCACCATGCCATTATTTAAAAAAAATGAAGCCAAAATGGTATAAAAATCAGTCGAATGCTGCATTTGATTACCTGATCGTCATCAGTGTGACCACCTCTGTTAAAAAACAGGGGCTTTAGCGGTTTGCTACTCTGAAGCATACAGGTGTTTGTGTTAACACAAGGCCATAATGCTATTTTTAGTGAAAACCAGAAATAGCATGTGTGCAAAACCAAAACATACTTTCTGTCGAGCATGGTGGTGGAGGTATGATGATTTGAGCTTGTTATGCAGGAACCATGGGGCACCTTCATTGAGTTGACCAAATGTGAGGTCATTTATTTGACAGTTAAAGATTAAACAAACTGGGTCACAAACAAAAATTATTATAAGCACAGTGTGCAATAGTTCATTAAAAATTCAGACCTCAACCTGACTGAATAACTGTGATGATGGGACCTCAGGGGGTCTGTGTAGAAAGGAAAAATGTCTGCAAACATAACTAAATTAAACAATGATATAAAGACAAGTGGGCCAACATTAATTCACAACCAAAGTCATACAGGAAATATTCAAGTTATTGCTGCTAACTGAGGTACAAGCTGTTGGATTATTTGTTGGATTTAGTTTAGGACACATTTTCCATTATAGCTTTGATTTTGTTTTATTAAAAATGATCTGGAGGAATATGGCAATTCTTTTGCATGTAGAATCTGTTATAGATAAGAGCCTTTAAATTATGTTCCAACATGTAAAACCCAAGAACAGAAAGATGATGTACTTTATTTATCCTATAGCTGTATGTTTACGCTTGTATGCAAGTCACAATTTATTAATGTTTCCATCATTGTAGGCATAGAACAAGAATTTATTTATTAAAATGACAAAAATAATCTGCTTAGGTGATGTCGGCAAACAGTTATGAAATCAGACCAATGGAAATACTTAAAGTGACTAAGCCTGGTCTCTGACATTGTAAACATGTCACTCATGACCGGTCACATGAATGATTATTTGTTTTGTCTTTTTTTCTCCCTGAATGAACAAACATCACTGGAACAAAGTTGTCATACTGTAAAAGTTTGGTCACACCAAACCGAAGCACATTTACCCCACGACAGCAGGACGGCTTCTTGTTTTCTGCCATTCTGACAATAAATACAGCTTTTTTTATAATACGATGTATTGTGTTATGTATTATCAATGCCTGTTCCCATACAATGCTGAAATTTGTGCTCTGCATTTGACCCATCACATGTGAGACACACCCAAGTGGAGCGGCAGGCAGCTGTGTAAGCACCCGGGGAGCAGTTAGGACTTAGGAGTCTTGCTCAAGGACACGGCAACATCTGGGCATGGCAGGGAGTTCAGCCTGTGACTTTCTGGGCCCATGTTAGCTGCCTTACCGCTGAACCACAGCCACCCCTGTATGTTTGGATAATAAAATTAAAATTTTCTGTATTAAAAACAGCCCAATTGATTGAGACAACCTCGGGTAGTTTAAACTCAGGGCAGCAAGTGAACTCCTTTACCCCAAATTTGGGTTTAAATGACTAATTTGTTGACACTAAAAAAAGTGTAATAAAAAGACCTGGGTTATTAAATAATTACAACTTGAGTAGTTGCTAGCACTAGCCTGGCCCTTGCCTTCCTACACAATTCCACTCAGTTTTAATCTCCCTTCACTGCTTCGTCTGGGATTCCTCCCATTGACTTGGACTTCTCCAGTAGAATTTTAACCGGGCCAATCAGCAAACAGAAGGAGGAGTTGTGAACAATGATTTTCTGTGCTGTTTTAATCTGCCTGTAGTTTAACAGAGGCAGCAGAGGAAGTGAATGAAGCCATTCAGTCCGTGTTGACAAGGCTTCCAAATTAAATTAAATTTGTCTCAAAACCTGCAGCACTCTGTTACAGCCATCTCGTTCAGCTCGGTACTTCTCTCCTCACAGTAGGGGATGGTTGTTTACAGAGCACACAATTTCTGGTGAGCTACTTAGCTTAGTTCCCTTCACAGTCGAGCTGGTGCACTACATACGTCACAGCCAAACGTTAGATAAATCAGATCAAATCCTTTTAAACTTCAACAGAGTCCACGCCACCAGCAAGAAATTGTTTCTCAATAGCCAAGAGTCCAGACCCTCTGTATGGAGCAAAGCATAGAACAAGGGACTGCGTTTTACCTGGGTAAGCCATACGTGTTAACCCCTTTGGACAAACTAATCACACACCATGCAGGGGTGGTGGTGCAGGCAGACTGTGATCTGTGCAGACGACAGCACCTGCAGTACAAAGCAGGAGAAAATAGATGGGAGAACTTATTTCTAGCGGCAGAGTGGGTTGGTTATTTTGTGTTATTTGTTGTTTTTTATGTCCTAAAGGTTCTGACATGTTAAATAAATTTGAAACTGAGTTTTTGAAAAAATTCGTAAAACTTGAAAAAAATCTGAGATTGCGCTATGCATCTGTATGCCTGCAAAATGAGGGAAAATCCTTGTAAATTACGGACAATCTGTACAACTTGACATGTATGCTAAGCTAGCACCATCTAATGTTATTTTAGGAAACCAAACTATCAGTTTAATGCAAACTAAAACTATTAACAAAGCCAACATGGTTAAATGTCTTACAAGTTGTTTTTAATTATCTTACTTTTACTTATTGCATCACAAAGCAGAGGTCCAGTCAGGCCTGATTTGTTCAATTTCTGGACTAAGATGGTAAACTGTGGAGAATGACAATGTTCACACATTAGCTGGTTGAAACTGATCCCCAGCACATATTCTCAATACTAAGACCTTGAGCAAGATCTGTCTATAAAATTTTGATAATAATATTGCCATCAACTCTGTTACCAAAACATCTCATGAACAACTGGACAAATTTTTAACAGTCTTTCAGGAACTACTACTACTACTTTATTTATAAAGCACTTTTAAAACAACCACAGCAGCAACAAAGTGCTGTACATGTAAAATCAAAAACATAAAAACACAAAACAAAGATTAAAAAACAATTAAAAACAATAAAACAGGAATAAAACAAAAACTATAAACAAGTCTCAGGCTGTGCCAAAAGCCAGGGAGTAGAAACATGTTTTTAGAAGTGTTAAGGTGGACAGTAAACAGGCTTGTCTGACAGAAAGTGGGAGATCGTTCCACAATCTGGGAGCAACAACACAAAAACCTCTGTCTCCTCTCAGCTTACGTTTGGACCTCGGCACCTCCAGAGGAGGAGCTGATCAACTGACCTGAGGCACCGAGCAGGAGTATGTGGGTGAATCAGCTCAGACAAATAGGGTGGGGCAAGACCATTCAGACTCTTAAAAACAAATAAAAGAACCTTAAAATGAATTCTAAAAGGAACAGGTACCCAGTGGAGGGAGGCCAGAGTGGGGGTGATGTGCTCCCTCTTAACTTCAGTTAACACTAATAAGAACTAATCATTGAATGTACATTTGGAAATGAATGAAATCAAGAACCAACTCAAACACAGCCACCTTACCTTAGAAAACAGGCTTATAAGAATTATAATCTTGTCAATTAGCATTCACAACACATACTTTGATTATGAGATCACACAAGATGCTTATGATAATATTTAAAAAGTTTAATGCAAAATGGCTAACTGTCATTTTTCAACAGAAAATTATCTTAGTGTAAAACTCTGACATAAAAGGCATTTTGTCAAGAAATGCTAGGCCTTTAATTATAAAAAGCAAGTTGCAGATTTTTTCCAATTGTAAAATTAATCAAAAATCAATGCAAGCAGTGAAGTAAAGTGTGAGATAATTAAACGACTATAACTAATAAATCCAATGTTTAACATCTTCAGAAAGACGTGTTTGTTAGCTCTCTGTTCTCAAATATTCTGTATGACTAAAGAAAACCAGGAAAAAAAGAAACCACTGAATAAATCTCTCATCTTCACAGTTATGTACTCACTACACCATTTATGCACAATAACTATCCAGCAGCCCTGCATAATTTTAGCTTCACAAACCCGTGAAAAAAAGTATTCATATATTCCCAACTAAATATTCAAAAATTATATTTACAGTAATTAGGCTGACTGAATGCAGGAATCATAAAAGCCGTTCAATTATTTGACTATGAACTCCATGCAAACATACTTAAACACACTTTTTGTGGGAAGTGCAATTACTTATTCACTTTTTATGTTCAGAAGCAAACGGCTGGAGGCACATCCTCCTGCAGCAATGCTTCCTGCCTGTAGAACAAGCTCCCTGCAAAACATCAGCAGGTTTGTCTTTGAAGTAAGTTAATTCAAGATTAAAGCTCATTTCATTCAGTGAAATCATCATTTCAAGTTTCCCTTTAAGGAAGGAAATGTGTCATTTCCTTACACCAATTACAGCTATTTTATCATTAGGTTTCAGACTTTCACATCCAGATGTAGTGGGATTGCATGATTGATGACTGTTGATTGATTATTAGACAAAACGTAAAAGGTCATATGCATTCACCCATCGCCTTTCATGTCAAAGTTTTAAGTTAAGATCATTTTATGTTGTTTTAGTTGTTGAAATTTACACTATATGCAAACTCGTGATTCATTAGTGCTTGGGTATGTGTTTGGGATTACTCTTAGCTACTACCTAATCGCATTTTAGAATTGCTAAAGTAGATTACCTGGCGACCATCTTACAACTTAGATTGATGAAATTAATAAATTACTCAGTTGTAGATGGACATCCAGTTATTATTTTCTGAGAGCTGCATTAAAGTCCATCCAGTGGCTCATGAGAGATTCTTTCAACAGACAGAACAACAATAGTTAAATGACAAAGTTATAAACCAATATCTGGTGCAACCTGTCAGTGCTCAAGTTATGTGTTGAGGAGGACTCTCAGGTACAACCAGACAGGATGTGACATTCACTAACAATCCAATCCTTAACTGAGTTGCAGACAGCATATTTTTTTTCATCCACATATTTTCTTTGTGTTTTTTTCCCACAGTTGCAGAGACTCCTCGTCTGCTTTTTAACTGTGACGTAGGAGAACAGGCAAAAGGGAAGGAATGCAGCAGTTGTACAGCAAACATGCACTCAGGATGGGAGAGGAGTTGCAAATTTGACGTCATGTGGTACATCTTACATCAAAACACATGGCTGTACAGCTGTATTTAGTGATGCAGGTTGTACATAGATGTTGGACTAACTGTTAAAATTTAACAGCACTTTGAAAAGACCAGATCCAACAATACTTGGGTTCCTTCGAAGAACCAAAAATTCAATCTTTATATACCACAGCAAATTGCATCTTAATAGCCTTAAGACTAACTGAGTTATATACATTTTTTATGTTTTCAAAGGTCAGTAAGTTGTGGCATACATGTTCAATCTGGTTGACTCCAAAACATAATCAGTTGTATATGTACACCTGGTGATAACTTTCTGATTGCTACATCAAAACCTGCTCATTGATTTATAAAACAGTGTGCCTACATGACAGAAAAATGAATGCAGACATGCACACAGACAAGGCAAAAATATTCCTTTCAGCCTGGGGGCAGTAAAAAAATTAATTCTGGGGCATAGATGAACATCTAGTTGCTTCAAAACATGCAATCGCTTAAGATTTTTTTTTCAGGTCTGAAGTTTATGTTCAAAGGCATCTAGAAGAATATTGTATAAATGCATCTTTATCACAGTTCATAAAGAATCAGCATTCATTCCAGTCATATGCTGTGGAAACAAGTTGAGTAGATACATACTGGCTTCTTGCCTGCAAATACAGCTACAAGACCAGTGCATATTCACTCAGTAAAAATATATTCTGTTCCACCACTACACTGTTTTGTTGCCACTAAATGAATATGCAAAAGAGGGCTTTCAGTTAAATCAGGAGCACAGAGCTGTCAAGTGGAAGAGATTGTTGCCAGAGGGGCCTCGCCAAAATTACAATTAAGCTGTCACAGCCAGAATCAAGAACACTCTCTTCAGGCTATTCTCTCATTAATTGGGATTTGGGGAGTACCTGGGTCTCCTTGGTAGCGAGGTTCAAGTGGTTGTTAGTGAATGACAGAGTAACAACTCCAGCCGTTCCATCTTCCAGGCCTGAAAAGATGAGATTGTTATGAAACGTGATCAACAACCTCTCAGGGGGGTCACAAAGCGGAGCTTTACCACCTACAGGAGTGTGTACTTTAGTTCGGGTTCCTTTGAAGCGTCCTCACAAATACGTTTTAGAAACTGACTGAAGTGCCTCTCAGGTGACAGACAGTTCTCTTGCTGAAAGAGCCAAGCACACAGAGCATCGTCTCATCCAGGGTCAGGCAGGCTTTAAGTGGCTTTGGCAGCTGATGCCTTCATAATGAGCAGAAAATAAACCTCTTTAGATTAACATAAAGGTGCTATGCCTATTGTATCTTCAGAATTACCAGATAAGAAGACATGACAGCAAGCTCACAATTAAAATATTAACATAGAGGAAACATTTTACTACATGCTTTATCAGATCTAAACTGTCAATCTGGTGGGTCTAAAATAAGAGGTGTTATAAACTGTTTTATTGAGGACACTTGGTGCAGGCATGGAGGCAATAATACCCCCCTACCCCCCCACACACACTTACACACAGATGTGGAATTGAAAATATAAAATGCACAGAAATGATAAAGAACATTACAGTACCCCTTCCTCTAAGGGGTGGGTCCCAATGTTTAAATAAATTTAATGGGTGGCTAAAAGGTGACTTGGAAGCAGGAAAAAACAGAAGTGCTCACAAAGACAAACAATAACATCTGGGTGTGACAGCCCAGGGCTAAACAGCCAAATAGAAGATTCAAGTAGATGGCCTAGAAACTGTCCAGGCAAGCGAGAGAGTTCAGGCAGCTGGACTGGCTGAAGCTTTGTGATAAATGACATGAGGACAGAAGAAAAAAAGACCAGCAGGAGGCTCTCATTGTTTGAAACAAGGAAAAGATGGAGGTGACTGGCTTGAAATAGGTTGTAAGGTAAGAACTGGATTTGGAACTTTTGAACCTCTTGAAGACTGGTGCTGGGTGGGCCTCGCCATCAGGTGCAAGATTTGGAGTAGAGACAACTGGCAGTGTTATTTTGATGACGAAGGAGGACCAGTTTACCTCAACATTAGACTCTGGCTCAGGAGGAATGTACTCATGTGATGAACAACTTTTGACATAGATCCTTAAAGGCGGAAAGTGGAAAATTGACTGGCAACGAACTCTCAGACTGGTCGACCTCATTAATAGAAAGTGGCAGACACAGGTTGACTTTGGCAGACACTGGAGAAGCATCCACCTGAACCTGAATGGCCAAAGGTAAATTTCAACCTCTTAGTACCAAGAATATAGTCACAAAACTCAAAAAGGTCCAAAAACATGTAAAAAGATATATTTCTATTCATATTCTGTTCTAACACACATGGCAACTTTTGTTTTGTCTTACCCAGTTCTGCAATAATGATCTAACACTTAGCCCAGATTCTGCAAAGAATGATGGTCCTTTGGTAACCCAGATGGGGTTTGTCAGAGGTGGGCCAGCATGGGCCAGCACCACATAAACCAAACCACAACTGGGCCAGTTGTGGCATGCCATCTTAAAAACCGTGCCATCAATGCCAGGCTTGGCCCACATTTGGTGGACAAACCACTCGCCATGCCAGCAGTCAGCCAGCAGGGCCGTCAGCTCAGGCCCACATTTGTCTGACATGTGAGAACAAATAGAAGGTCAAAAATAAAGCATTTAAAAAAATATTTAGTCTTACTGCCAATCTTTTATCTTTCTATCTTATACAGCAGCTACAGTACCTGGAGGTGAAAGAGGTTTATACCATTCAGTGTGTATTAAAGCACATCATCTGCCCTAAAGTCATTTAGATATGCTCCCAACCATAGCAGTTAATGAGATTAAGACACTGTGATCAGGCACTGAGTAGCCAGCTGAAGTGGGGGATAAAGCTGGAGCTGTGAATCTAGAGCCATGCTTTTACATCTGTGATTCTTCCGTATTTCTGAGTTTCACAAATATAAAATCAAACAAAATAAAAACACAGATGGGTCATGGAGCAAAAACTACTACTTTCACATTGATATATCATTTAAATGATAAATGATTAAAAAACAATCTCTCCATAATGTCATCATATGCCTGATGTGGATCAATTTTATATGCCCGTCTAACATGATTGTGTTTGATGGATATATGATACTGCATCATATCAATCGCAGATTTGCAAATTGAATTGAATCCAAATAGTATCGTGACAGACTTTGTGGTATTGAGAAACATCATATCGTCCAACACATCCAATTAAATCAATATAATGTATAGTGATAAAGCAGCTGATTTATACACCTTGAATGCAGCTGGTCCCTTCATTTAGTCAACTCTGACCAAATGTGCTCGATATTTAGCTCAACCACGTTTTTTCTTTATGACAATTTGTAAAACATGCAAAGGACTGAAAATGGACAAGCCACACAATGTAATGTGAGATTTTAATAAAAGATTATAATGTATTCTAAAAAGCTAAAGACTTTTTTCACCCACTTATCATTTGCCAACAATGTGGTTGTGACATCATTTTAAATGGAATATTTGTGGTTGATATAAAAATATCACCATAAATGTACATTTTACCAAAAAACGAAGACCTAAAACTATTTCCTTTTTACATGACATTAAAATATCAAACATTACAAGCTGTGCACTGACAACAAGTCCCTTGCAAGACATTGTAAAGAATGTAGTTGATTTTTAATTGGGAAAAAATGTAGAAAAGAAAGAAAAGTGCAGTCTTGTAATATGAATCACAAACTCACTTGAACACAGAGTATGAGTATGATCTTTATTTAGTGCCATCTTATTGTCTGTTAGCTCAGTAGATGCAACAAGTTATTTCTGTCCACATTTATTTATTTTTGGCTAAAATTATATATCTAACAGGTTCTAACAAGTATCTAACATCTAAATCCAGGTTTAGATGTCTACAGAACGTTCAATTTTAGTCCAAATTTGTGGAAAAATAATGGTCATAATGCTGGGCAGAGAAACTTAAAGCTGAAGAGCAGAGCAGAAAGAGCATGGAGCTACAGATATTTATCATGTCAGAGCTCATGTTGAGTTGCTGTCTCAGAGCTCCTCGTGATAACAGCAACACTTTTGTCGATCCATCCACATCTGTAGACTGAAAAACAAAAGGTTTTGTGTCTCTGGAGGCAAGCCTGTGATACATTTCTAAGCTGTATCTCCACAACCTAACTGGGAAAAAAACCTTCCTTTTAGAATACTCTTCTGCTCCTCGACTTGTTTTTGCCACACAGCGATACAAACCTCGACCCCCTCCAGGCACAAGACTTCACACGAGCCCCTCAGTGCCTGACAACTGGCACGGGACTCCTAGATAAAAATACCCATACTTCTTTTACCAGCATGAATTGTGAGAAGAGCGTTTTGTTCCTGCTGCAACTTTGAGTCATCCGAGTGCAACGGAATTAACATTCATGAGAGCAACAAATTTAATCAACATGAATAGAATTCTTTGTCTTAATCTCATGTCTTTGCACTTAGAAGCTTTTCTTTGTGAAGTTTGAATAAAAGCCTAGCATTCCTTGAAAGAATGCAAATCTCTCTCTCTCTGCCTTTTATTTCAGAGTTTCAGACTAAAATCATCTTATGCTGAGAAGGATGGCGTTGAGGCCATTTTGGACAAACCTTGAAAATAACATTATGTGTAATCTCACTGAATAATCGTGTTCAAAACATGCTTTGATGAAAAAAATGAGCTACTACCACACCAAACATCAGCACAATATATTTAAAATTGACAGAATTCTAGACATTTTGGGGGTTTTTAAAGGTTAGTTAAATACGGTGGCCATCTTAAATTGGTTTGGTATTACACGTTTTTCTGCTGAAAATCCAATATTTGGTTTGTAGTTCTAGGAATCCTTGATGAAATGCATACAGGTTGTCACCTTTTACTTTATAACTCTCAGCTACTACAACAGCAAATGTATTGGGGGCGGGAGGGGTATTATGCAAAATTGCCGTTTTTTAGCTTCAAATCATGCTATAACGTCATTCTCTGATTTAAAACATACCCAAAGTGTTGCTTTCATTCATACATGTTTGAGAAATCATTGAATCTCCAGTGGTAGCCATGTGAAGCTGCCTAAATGCTTTTTGGTACAAAGCACCGCCTATTTACACAAAACTCCTCCCCGGTCCACAGCTGAGCTCCTGCCCCAAAGAGCACCCCTCCCTGAAGCATTTTCATAACAACTGAAGATGACAATTGATTCTGGTATAGAATTGAACTATGTGTCTGGAAAACACACAATTGCCCCCCACCCCCATAAAGCAATATTGTAAACTAAGATCTTTCATTAATCAGTTAGTTATTGTTGTGTATATATGACTCTCAGCTACTACCACAACAGATTTTAGCTTATTATTTTTACAGTAGACTGAATTATAGCCATATTTGCATGCAACAGCTGTGGCATCCACATTGAACTGTTCACTGCAAATATTAGCCATCTAAAAATAAGTTGAAAAAAACAAGTCTTTTACTTCTCAAATTAGAGAAATAATCTGCCAGTTCAGTAAGACAATTGCACTTGGTAAAACTTCTTAAAATAAGAATAAAATTCCTGGCTAACAAGATTAATAACCAAACATATTCTGCTCTTGCTTAGTAAATCAGTCTCAAAACAAGATAAAAATACTTTGTAGTTTGATATACAATTGTAAGACTGAGTTAGCTGGAGTTATTTCTGCAGTGTTTGGCTTTACATACCAGCTTTCAATTTCTGAAAGCTTAAATAAAATCTATCAAGTTGTTGATGAGATATTTTGCAAAGTTGACTCCAATAAATCATCTCACAGTTTTAAGCAGAAATCTTGTGCAGTCATTTAGTGCTTGGAGTATGTAGGAAGGATTCTCAGACAAGACTGCAGATCTTAATGCCCAATTCAGATTTTTTTGCTCATATTTAATCATTTTTGAGTGGTCTTTCAAATTATAATTTAAATGTGACCAGTGCTTTAAGTGGAAAAAATAAGTGGTCGTACTCCTCTCAATGTCATATAAATATGATACAGAAACATATGTAATGTTTTTACATATCTGTCTATCAATCGATCTGGTTTTGTTTCACAGAAATGACAAATAACAAAGCCAGTTCTAAATCAAATCCACATGAGTCAAATTCAAAGTGTCTTGGAGCACATATAAAATTACTCTTACTCAATTACATTTACTTGAGTACATTTACTTTTGGAAAAAAATGTACTTTTAGGAGTAGTTTTACTGCATCATACTTTTTACTTTTACTTGATTAATATTACTATGAAAAATACTCTTAATTGAGTAAAATGTCTGAATACAGGCTGCTTTACTAAATGAAGAACAAACATGTTTGAATCTGATACAGACACAGCTACAAGTTGTTCAAATGAGAATTCTTGTTTGAAAGCTTGTTGATCTGGTGTTTGTTTTTTATCTGCTGAGCTGCTGACACTTTTGAAGGTGAAAAACAAATAGTAAACAGGAAGTTGACACTGGACATATCTGTTCTAAACATTACCTTCTGAATTAGTTTAATATGTTTTAAAATCAAAATATATTTTTGAAGTGTTTATTTTGCCTTAATTTATTTTGTAATTATTTTTGTTGATATTTACATGTTTTTTTCATTTTAGTCTTTAAAATGCCAAACTAGAACATAACTTTACTTTTTGTCTGTCCGATGACATCATTTTTAAATATTAAATCAGATGCTCTGCTCAGGCAGTACTTGGGTAGCATTTTTGGGTAGCTTGGTTTAGAGAGAACTTTTATCTAATGGCACGATGGATGCAACGTAATTTTAACACTGATGCATTATTTGAAGGATTAAAACACTGATTTTTCAACAATCAAAATCACAATCACAGTCCTGCACACTGCACATGTACCTGGCACTGCTTTTTTATTGGTTCCTGCTCCACTTTCACTCCTCTTTCTCATTCTCCTCCTCTTCTTTCATTTTCTCCTCCTCCTTCTCCTCACCTGTCCCTTCCTCCTCCTCTTCATTTCCTCCTCCTCCTCACCTGTCCCCTCCTCTTCATCTCCTCCTCCTCCTCACCTGTCCCTTCCTCCTCCTCTTCATTTCCTCCTCCTCCTCACCTGTCCTCTCCTCTTCATCTCCTCCTCCTCCTCACCTGTCCCTTCCTCCTCCTCTTCACTTTTATGACTGGCATCAAATCCATCTCTGACTCAGGCCTTTTCAGCTGCTAATAACAGAAATAGCAACGATACATTTTATAGAACTTTTGCAAATAATTCACTACAAATAGTTGATAAAGCAGAATAAAGATTTATGCACATATAGTGAACATTTCTGATTTTAATGTTCTGTGAGCCCTGAACACATTGAGAAACACAAATCAGAATGATAGAACATGTAGACAGTGTTTGCTAACCTGTAGTCCTGCTGCTCGGTGTCCCTCCATCCCGGAAAAGTTCTGTTAATTTGGCGCATTTGGCTGCATGTTGCTCTAAACTTTTCTTTTTTCCCTGTTAGCTTTTCTGCTCCATTCTTCTCTTTATCCTTACTTTTAGACAGGTTTGTTCATTTTACCCGCTCTCCTTTCACTGTCTTTTTCAAGTTGGGCCGGGCTGCTCGCATCGCATTGAATGTTTAACTGTTCCACCGGCTGTGCCCGCGAGGGCGGTGCAGCCGTGGCTTTGCAGCTGACGAGGCCGCTGAGCCTCAACAGTGTTTTATGGGGTTTAAAAAAAACAAACGTACACACTGATTCGGCTTGGAACTGCACTCCTTTTTTTTTTTTTTTCAGCCTGCACGGCTCAGAGCTTTTGGTCCGGGAGCATTCGCAGGCTGACGAAACATGTCTTACAACTCCATAAAATGTTCGGACTCAGGAAAAAGTTCAGGTACGCTGAGGAGTAAAATTGAGGAGTAGTGAAACTGCGTTCCGGTCCATTCCGGCCCACTTAAAGCCCTGAATGTGACCTCAGTCAGACTCCATGCTGTGTTTACAAAAGTAAATATGGATGCTACACATGCTAGCATATGTGGATCGATTCTGAAGTTTATGTGAAATTAGAGCCAATTGAATTATTATCTGCTGTGCTTATTTGTCCAGTGTTGATCTGGCTGCTTTCTGCCTACTCAGAATTGCCTTCTGGAACAGGAGGGGTGTACTGAGAGTAAAGATGAGAAACAAACTCAGGTATTGATTGAGCTATGCTAGTATCAATACAATATACAATTGAAGACTCCGGTTGACCACGTCAGTCTCATATGTTGGTGAAAAAGTTCAGTCATCCAGGACATGGCAAATCTAGAAAAAATTTAAAAAAGACAAAGCAACTGGACTTCTGTTCTTTGGCTGAAGATGAGTGGAGTTTTAAGCTTTAAACTGCACGACGTTGGAATGGATGATATCTAGATCAATCAGTTTGCCCCTACCTAAGAGATGTAACAGTCAGATGAAGTGTTGAAATGTGACATGAATGTTCAGACTGCAGTCACTTTGAAAAACACTGAAAAACACTGAATATGTCTCGTACTGAGTACCAAGGCCGGATTATCATATGGGCATTCTGGGCACAGGCCCAGGGGCCCACGCCCTCTAGGGGCCCACAAAGAAAGG
>JARVJO010037915.1:0-25727 GCA_031762555.1 Cynodonichthys magdalenae | reverse complement strand
CAGCAGTCAGTCTCTGTGGCGCAATCGGTTAGCGCGTTCGGCTGTTAACCGACAGGTTGGTGGTTCGAGCCCACCCAGGGACGGGAGTTGTTTTGTTTTTATTAATTGAATAATAACCTAAATGCACCATCTGTGTTTTAAACTAAACACCCAAAAATGGCAGCAGGCTTCCACAGACGCAACTCAGCTAATTTCCTCCTGCCATTCTACTCTGCTCCTCACTGTCCCACAGACTCACACACATTTTTGTTCTTCTATTCTCATGGGGATTTTGCATTGACTTCCATTCATTTACATGTATTTTCTATTGCCTACCCTGACCCATGACCACCTCCACCCCCCTTTAGTCAGGAACATTAACCCTTTAGGGCACAGAAATACATGTTTACCTCCAAGAGAGGAGGGTAAGCATAAATTAATATGTAGGAAAACATTATTTTCACAGTGATTAGAAGAAACTTTTTCTATGTCTGTTTTTTTATATTACATGACTGATATTTTGTATCTACAAAAGATAATATGAAATAAATACAAACTTTATTGGCCCAGAGATTGGCTGAAAGTATTTAGCAGTGCAGATACAATCATAACTAGAGAAATTGCATTTCCTATGAAAATGCGAGTGTGACTGCCTGTTGCTGAAAACTTTAGCTGAAAGCTGCTGAAATTAGTCTGAAACTTTTTATTGGCAATAGTGTCATTGTGAGTTCAATTTAAAAATCTGATAAAAAGAAAATAATTGCTTAAATTGGCAGACAAATGGAAAAAAGGAGCAAAACTATAGTTGTAATAGCGGAAAAAAGCTAAAAGCTAACAGTTAGAGTAGCTGAATCTAGCAGAAAGCAACAGTAAGGAGCATAAATATAACAAAGTAGTAGAAAAAAGCATTAAAAAGTAGAAAAAAGCAGAAGAATAGCAGAAAAAAATAATAATTTTAGCTGAAATAGCAGAAAATTGCTAAAAGCTAAAATAGCTGAATTTAGCAGAAAGTAACTGTAAAGAGCATAAATGACTCAAATTAGCAGAAAGTATCACAAAAAAGCAAAAATTAGCATAAAAAAGCAGAAAGGAGCAGAAATATAGAAGAAATAGCAGAAAGAAGCTAAAATTAGCTAAAAAGTAGCTAAAATTGACACAAGAAAATAAAAAAGAAAAACAAAACCAGAAGTAAATATGTACGGTTCAGTAGAGATTTAGAAACAATTTGAAGGATTTTAAGGATGCCGAAAAGAGCTCCATTCACTTTTAATGGGAAAATAGTAGCTGAAATAGCTTGGGCTACTATAATGGATTTTTTTATAAGCTTCAATGTGTGATAGAGCTTGAAATCAGCTACCAATACATCAGTTTTGATGTCAATATATTAAACATTGACTGAGTAAAAGCCCTTTGAAACTAGCTGTGGCGGCCATGTTGGATTTTTTTTGGCTACTATTTGTGATAGAGCTCACTCTCAGCTACCTGTATACCAGTATTTAACTCAATATTTTGAAAATTGGCTAAACTAAAGGAATTTGAATTTAGCTTTAGCTAATATCAGCTGAACATTAGCTAAAATGGCAGCAAATAGTTGAATATAGCAGAAAGCATCTGTAAGAAGCATAAATAGCACAAAGTAGCAGAAAAAAGCATAAAAATGTAGAAAAAAGCAGAAGAATAGCAGAAAGAAGTAGAATTTTAGCTGAAATAGCAGAACAACAAAGATACAAAAGAGCTAAAGGTAGCAGACATTAGTGTAAATTAACAACCAGATAGTGAAAGTGTTGTAAAAAAATCTAAATTAGCAGAAAAAAACTGCATAAAACTACTAAAATGTGATAAATTGTGGTAAAATAGCTAAAACAGCCAAAGTTTTTAGTATAACAGCTAAAAAGTAGCTGTGTTTTAATTATTATAAGGAAGCATAATGAGCACAAGTTTGCTGAACATAGCAGAAAAAAGAGCTACAAAAAAGGGTGTATTTAGCTTAAAAGGTAACTTTAACTACTAATAGCTTAACTTTTGCTAAAATTGCAGAAAATAGTTAAATACAGCAGAAAGCATCTGTAAGAAGCATAAATAGCACGAAGTAGCAGGAAAAAAGCATAAAAAGTAGAAAAAAGCAGTAGAATAGCAGAGAGAAGTAGAATTTTAGCTGAAATAGCAGTGAAAAGCTAAAATTAGCAAAAAAGTAGCTGAACTCTGCACAAGGGATTAAAATAGAGCATAACCAGAACTATTTGTGTAAGGTTTTGGGAAGATTTAGAAACAATTCGAAGGATTTTGAGGTTGTTGAAAATACCCCCATTCAATTTCATTGGGAAAAAAGTGGCTTAAAAGCTGAAATACCAATAGTCATAGCCGGAATGTCCCAAATGAGCTGAATGTTTTGATATATGAATTGTTGAAATAGCACAAAAATTGTAGAAGGAGATACGGTCCAAAAACCGTACGGAAGAAAAAATGATCTCATTAGTGTGAATGCCTTCCAGCATTCACACTGACAAGATACAATTTGATGACAACCGTCGCCCTTCAGTAATGACGAACTGTTAGCTTTTTTGTTGGAACCATCACAAGCCTTCATTATTTAAGTCATCTCATAAGGTGAACAGATGGACAGACGAGGGGATAAAGTGATCTTGTCAAACTACTACACAAATTTTGTGTGCATCATAAGGCAGACCTGAGCAACACTCTGGTCCGCCTTTTGATGCACACAAAATTTGGTTCAGACTGGATCATGTATGTGTGATTCATAGCCAACCGTGTGCAAAGTGGGCGGGGCTAAAGTGATCTTGTGAAACTAACTCACTAACGTGTTTAACTGGTTTTCCTAATGATGCACACAAAATTGTGCATAGATCGGGTCATGATTTATAGCCAGCCATGTGCAAAGTGGGTGTAGCTAAAGGGATCTTGTCAAACTACTACAAAAATGTGTTGAGCTGGTGTCTTCCTGTTGATGCACAGGGGGCGGGCTTTGATGATTTTATATGACCACATGCTATACTCACATGGTTTGAAGACGAAGGGTTTCAGGCTCAGGATTTTTTTTCACTATCACCTCTGTATATAGCAAATAAACAATAAAGAAAGATTAAGGGTTTCAACTATAATTATTTCAGATTATTTTTTTTTCCACCACACTCCTTGACACAATAACTAGGGATGCACTTGTGACCTGTCCAGGGTGTACCCTGCCCCTCACACTGTGACTGCTGGATATGGGCACCAGTGACCCCCATGACCCTGAAAGAAAAAAGCGGGTATAGATAATGGATGGATGGATGGACTTGAAGATTCTTTGGTCTATTGGCTCCCAACCTCTTTAATTCCAGTTTTTCCTCCAAATATATTAAGGAAAACAGGTGAGGAATAAATAATTCACCTCGTTGAATCTTGCTTGCAATTGCACCAACTCTACTCCAAACCTCATACACTTGCACTGGATGCATGTTAATATACAGTTTGTCTACCCTCATTGGCTAAAGCATGTTGCCTTGGTCTGAACGAGGGGGTGGGACAAAACATCTGTCAGTCATTCTGCACCAGAAAGTCATTAAATGAACAGGGCTGTGAAAAGACCTTTGGAAAACTCTGGGATGTTTTGAAGACTGTTTGGAACCATTTATGTTGTAAATTTCACAAACTGTAATACAATTTTGTGTTTATTAGGTATTCTAACATTTTTATTGTAAATACCAGGGAGGGCCTACTAACCCAACTTATACCATCTGTCCCTGGATATATAAGATTTGACTAGTGCAAATTAAATAGCAGATATATTGAATTGTTCATTCTGACTAGTCAGAATGTAAATGCAGATATGTTAAATAATATTCAGGATAGTCAAATGTAGTTTTTCCTATTCAAAACTTATTTTTAAATATCTAGAATGTAATTACTATAGGTTTTGTTTTTTATTATGACAATAAAGTGATATTATTATGACAAAGTCATAATACCCTACATGATATATCCATGTGTCATTGTTAATGTAATATGCTTCTATCCACGTTATGTGACAACTAAATCCGTCAATGCAGCCATTAATTGCAATATGGCTTCAGTTTCTCATGTGAATCCATATACAGTGGGGAAAAAATATTTAGTCAGCCACCAATTGTTCAGGTTCTCCCACTTAAGAAGAGAGGCCTGTAATTGACATCATAGTTAGACCTCAACTATGAGAGACAAAACAAGAAAACATGTAGAAAATCACATTGTCTGATTTTTTTTTAAGAATTTACTTGCAAATTATGGTGGAAAGTAAGTATTTGACCAATAAAAATCAAGCAAGATTTCTGGCTCTCACAGATCTGTAACTTCTTGTTTAAGAGGCATCTGTCCTCCATTCATTACCTGTAGTAATGGCACCTGTTTTAACTTGTTATCACAACCTCAAACAGTCACACTCCAAACTCCACTATGGTGAAGACCAAAGAGCTATGTAAAGGACACCAGAAACAAAAATGTGGACCTGTACCAGGCTGGAAAGACTGAATCGGCAATAGGCAACCAGCTTGGTGTGAAGAAATCAACTGTGGGAGCAATAATTAAAAATGGAAGACCTACAAGACAAGATCAATTTCAGAAAATGTCAAGAAAGAAAAAAACAAACAAACAAAGAAAACAGGAAATTCCCAAAAGTTGGAAATTTGCTAGAAAAAAAATCTGAAATTTCCATAGCTAAAGGCAAAAATTTTCAACATTTAAAATAAATATTTTCTGACATGGTAAAGTCAGAAATTTACAAGAAAAAGACTCAAATTTATGAGAAAAAAATAAGTTTTCAGGAATGGCTAAAGAAGGGCGATTCTACCTTGAGCATCTTTAATCTGCTCTAGTTTAAAAACTGAAACAAGTAGACACTTCAAACCTGGACTAGATTATTCTACATTGATTGCAGAATATTTAAAACCAAGTCTGTGAATTGTGAAACATATATTTGATTTATAAAACTTCAGTATAGGACGATTTTAGCACTTTTTATGAACAAACTGTGCATAGTCAGATGGAGAGGTAGCTAGCTAACTCATAGAGCTGTGGTTAGAACTATTTCTAAGTCGTCTGTTTAATCCGGGAGGGCTGCAAAGCATGTCTGCATTATTTGTTTCTGCAACAGGAAAACAGACTTGCCTGTGTGTGAAAGGAAATGTTTTTTGCCCCCGTGACGGAGGTGACAGTAGCCCGGCTAGCTCAGTCGGTAGAGCATGAGACTCTTAATCTCAGGGTCGTGGGTTCGAGCCCCACGTTGGGCGCGAAGTTTTTTATTTTTTTTATCCATATTGATGTTTATGATTTTGAACAAAAATCATAAACTATACAAAATAATGTGAAAAAGGTCGCTAAATATTTTAAATGGCTCAAGACTATTTCTCAGCTTTTTGCTTACAAAAACCTAACCTGGCCCTTGCCTTGCTATGCAGTTCCGCTACGAAGCAAAGTGAAGGTTTTTACCAGGCTAACTAAAACCATACAAGCGTGGAAAAAACATGCAGCGTATACAAAGTACCGCCAGGTGGTGCAAATACATAACAATGATGGGGTTAGGTGCTGTTTTAAAAAACAGCTTTTACCGTAAGACTGAATAGTAGTGTAGTGAAATATATTGGTAGCAGTGCAATAAACGAATACAAATTCCTTTATTTTAGAAACAACATTGAGCAGAGTTGGAAGCCGAGGGGGGCGCGGCTTAAGAAGTCACGTGATCGGAAATTATCCCACAGAGACTCAGTGCAGAGGGAAGCGCAGATTTTGAGCGGGTGCAGCAGGGTCTAAGCGGCATTTTTCATTGAACAGCACTTCCACGGAGGCGAAACTTGGATTTTTTTGTTGTCAGTTCAGTCAAAGATACCAAGCTAAGACGGAGTAAACTAAGGTGAGTTACGTTTATAAGGAAAATGAAGCACTAAAATGGGTTTTTTGAACCGTTCGCAGTATAGTACGGAAACTTTTTAAAGTAAAACTTGGACTTCTTTGGTTTTGGGAGGAATCGTTTTTCTACAAAGCTAGACTTAGCTAAAGGCTAGCAGTCCAGGTAATGTTAACTTCCGACTGTTTTGGTCGCTATGTTCCATGGTTTACAGTACACACTGGTTATTCCAGCGCTACCCTGAACGCACCATAATTAATTCAACCTGATATGCAACTTTATTTAAAGATCCCCATGCTTTTCCTCCATGTGCTTTTATTTTATATCAAATGCAATAAACAAATCAAACGTATAACAGTAGAGGCGGGTAAAACACTATGTTTGATGCTCTAAATTATATCAATTCAGAAAGTTGGTTATTACATGTTAGCATTGTCCCTTTAATAAAACAGCATGGTGAGGTCCTGTTGCTCTTAAGTTTAATACGTTTACAATCTCTCCTGGTTGACCAAAGCTCACTGCAAAGGGTATATTGCTTTCACCACATTGAAAGACATTGAAAGCAGGAAATGAAGACCTGCTGCAGCTCTCCCTAACCTCTCTAGTCTGCAACTGTAATTTATGAACTATGGTGCAGAGCTGGGCTGGGGTGGGGGCTGACATTAACTAAGCTTGGCTAGGCCTCTGGATTTGAATGAGGTGAAAATGCAAACGGTGTGCTGGCCTTTTTGTGAAAGCTAACTCAGAACTGTATGTGTATGAACAGGTTAATGCTCATTATTGCTGAGATATAATCATAGAACACAGATACATGACAATTATGGTTTATTATAAAGATGGACAGATGTTTGTCTAAGATCAGTCTTAAAAATGAATAGATGAAACATGCATAATTATAAAACAGAACTTCTATTAATGCTAGGTTCTGGAGACATAAAGAGTTAGTTTAGTTAAGTTTAACACTTTATATGTGTACAACCACATTAATAAACAAAGTTAGTTTAAAACGTCACCATGAAACAGATAAGTTTAGAACATCAAATATTAAATTTAAGCAACATATCCAAAGTGACAGATCAACAGCATAAAAGATATGTACATTTCTAAGAACCAGTACACAACCAACAAACATCAACAAAACATAGAGAAATTGATGGCTACAGACTCCATTGCAGACTAAAATAAGTATTGTTGAAACCATTTTCTTTACTGACATTTAAATAAGTTAACTGGAACTGGAGCGTCCAGTCCAGTGCAACTTTTACAAAACCTGCAGACTAATTTAAAAGTTATTTTCCTAAGTTAAATTATTATTAGTAACAACATCTCCAAGACAGTTTGATTCAGAGGCAACATGTCACTTTTCCCCCTATACAAAACATCTGGCTCTTTACTGGAATGGGATGATTTGTAGAAAAACACAAACATTGTTTTGGACACATTAAGTTGCAAACAGGACCGCCTTATTAGGTGGCCCTGTTTGGGCTGCACAATAATTGAAAAACTGAAGTGTTTTTTTCTAACACTGCAATATGAAAAAATACAGTAATTTTCAACAGATGACCAGGAAAATACTTAAAGTTCTGCTGCCATTTTATTGACTGTGAGCTTTCATCAATCTTACCTCTCTTTTGTGTATGTTACAAATATGTTATTTTTGTTATCTTTTATTGTGCTGGGACCTGAGTACATGTTTCTTTCTACCATGTGGAAACATGATTTGCTTTTTACCACTAACTATCTAAATTATTGTTTCCATCACGCTTTAATATTAGCATTCAAGCTAACCATGTTTTCCTCTAGTTCTCTGCGAATTTGCCCATCTTTCTCATTTTCGTCAAGCTCCTCCATCGTCTTCCTCCACAGCTCGAGATTTCACCGACAACACTTCTCCGAAAAACGTTGCCATTATTGGTCCAGAAAGTTCACAACAAAATTAAAACTTTTAGCTTCCGCCGGCTGAAGCAACTCGTCAAAATAAAAGCCGTAACATGCGACTGTTTAGTGCAATGACTTGTGTTTTTTTGTGGTTTAGTCCCTAGATAATATTGATTTAAATTGCTTCCTACAGCGATGTGGCTATATGTTACAATGATGATGCTCAAATGATGTATTGTGCAGCTCTAATATGAATAGTGTCATGTTACCATAACTAATATATGTATGTATTTAAAGAAAAAATAATGGTTCTCAGACAGATTCCTGTGGAACGCCTGTTGACAAGTTCCTAGCAGATGCTATATGATTCTGTATTCAAGCAAACTAAAGTTAGACTTTGCATGAGATAATATTTGGCTGATGTTACATAGTTGAACCAAGCCTGCAGTTTAGTTAGTCTGTGTAAACTTTATCACACCCGACTGTCTGTAATTGTTTGTTATTAGTTATTAAGGCCTCATCATGTGCTGTTCCTATTCAAATTGTTATTTTGTAAGAGCCAATGACATTTTAAAATATAATTTTCTTTATTTATTGTAATGATGGAAATGACTGTCAGAGTAGCAAACAGGTAATTATACCTCAGTAAGCTGGATCTAGTAGCATACAGTTGTGGTTGTATTTAATATGACACTCAGCATCTTAGTCATGGGCTTAAACTGCATGTTATACGTCCCACCACTGCTTTCAGTGCTAGAGGCGTTCTGAATCCCAACAGTGGCATTTTAATCATAGTGACACATTTAGGTGCCTAAAATGGCGCTGATATATTTGCACTTTTTAAAGTAGATCATCCCCTGAATTATCGGTACTCTCCAAGGATGTGACACTGAAAGTTTTTTTCCCATTGCGTTATTTTTCAGTTTCCCAGAACTTCATGTGCTTTCATCTGTAACCTCTGCTTAGCTTAAGAGAGGAAGTTCAAACCACATGTTATTCTTTAGGTCTCTAGTCTTAAGGGTTCCTAAAAATATAGGTTATTTCCAGACATTTTATTTTAAAACTGAATGATTTTCACAAATCTAAGGGGAAAAAAAATATGTTGCTCATCAGTTCTCTAGATCTCAGAGCTGAGAACAGGTGTTATGACATAAATTGAGAGAAACCAATTTGACTTAATTGGGTCCTGCCTGCTCGAGGTTGATTTGATTATAAGTGTGGAAGAAGAAGAAAACGTTGGTAAAAGTCACAGTGCATCAATCAGCAGAGCCGTGGAGAGGAAACGGGACAAAACATTTAGCTTCTAGATGTCTGATTGTTGAAAATCTCCTTATTTTGATCTTGAAGGTAAAACTCTAAGGACCGTCCCTAAAACAAGACATTTTTGTTGTGATTAGGACTGCATGATATATCCAACATTGTTGTCATAGTAGCAATGTGTGCAATATGAGTTCATATTTTCTTTTGATTGTAAATATTAAAACTACATTATTTATGATAAATCAAACACATCTCAAATATATACTAGAGAATTTGCATTTTCTGCAAAAATGCAGCAAGGATGCTTAATGCTGAAAGATATTTGCAGAAAAAAAGATGCAATTTGTTGTACAAAAGCCCAAGAATTTTAAATTAGCTGTGGCTGAAAAGGCTGAATCTAACACAAAGAAGCAGACAGAGCACGTTTGCTGAATTATTCAGTACGTAGCTGAAAAGATCACAAATGGTGAATTTAGGTGAGGAAAAAAGCTGAAATTAGCTTAAATTGCAGAAAACCGCTAAAGAGAGCATAAAACGCTTAAATTAACAGAAGCTGTGAAAACAAAAAATATAAAAGAAAAAGAAGAAAATAGCTGAAAAGAGCAGAAAGTTAAAACATTTTAAATTAGCAGAAAAAAAAGGAAGCTGAAGTAAGCTAAAATTATAAACCCAGAACAAAAGATGAAAAGTGCAGGAACAGTTCAACTATTTTAAAGAATTTTAAAGACGTTCAAGACACCTCCTTTCATTTTAAATGGGAACCAAAATATCTTAAAAAGTTTAAATTGCTGAAATACTAGGAGCCATAGCCAGAATGTCCCGAAGGAGCTAAAAGTTTTGATACATGAATTGTTGAAGTGGCACAAAAATTGGGGAATGAGACACGTGTCGAAAAACTCGAGTAACGAAAAATGGATCTCAATAGTGTGAAAGCTTTGTAAGCATTTATACAATAAGTATATAAAACAGCTGCATGCATAATACATTCACAAACCCCACCCACGCCTTCCCTAAAGTCAATATTTGTAAAGCAGTTACAGCAGCAAACCTCTTCAAGTTCTACAGGTTTCTATCTAGCCACTGGAATTTTTGTCCATTGCGCAGTAACAAACTGGTCCAGCACCTTTAGGTCAGCTGGGCACCGCTTGTGTCCAACAATTTTTAAATGGATGGAGGTCAATGGTTTTACTGGATCATTCCAGCACATTTAACTGTTTTCTCCTTCAACCAGTGGACTGTTGCTTCACATGAAGAGTGTTGTGATAGTTTGGATAACAGAAGAAAAGAGGAATGAGTGAAAAATGTGGCAGATAATATTTTTGTAACGTTCAATCATGTGTTTTGCTATTCAGCTATAATTGAGATGTGTCTGCTTGGTTAATGAAATAAATGCTCATTTGCATTTTGTCTTTTAAACTTGGCCCTCATCAGCTTTTAAAAGTTGCTTTTCATAAAGCACCATTTGCCATTCCTTTAGACTAATAGCATTAGTTGCTGCTGTAGAGATTTAACACCCCCCTACATAACTCTGATCTTTTTTTACAACTTACTCTACGCACTGCAGTTGCCTGTTCTAAAAACAGAACACAGGTTGTATTCTCATGTCAAAGATTATTTTGGGTGTGCAAAGCGTTCACCTAGCTTTTAATATTAGGTCAGGTCACGTCTCATAATAAACATGTCAAACTGAGCACATGTTGGTCAGAGTTGCAATAACGATTAAGCATTAAAAGCCTAACATTCCTTCTATTTTTACATTATTTTAGTTTTGTATTTGTGTTCTTTTAAATTTTGTACACAGCACAAAATTCTTTGTGTCCATATTCAAACTGCGATGTGATCAGCATCCTCCATCTGTGCGAAGCCCACCAACTGCAGCGTCAGCTCCTGCGTAGCTAAGCCTCTTAGACTGTTTTGTTGTTTTCCTTCAATTGAAGCCTCTGCGGGGCGTCTGCGGCCCGCCCCGCCTCACCCGTACCGCCCCGCTGGGCTCTCAGCTGAAGATGCAGGTTGTGGACTGAAAATCGGCCCCAACATTTGTTCCCTTATTTTCCTCTATAACCTTTTTATCCTTTTTCTTTCAGTGCACATCTGTGGATTTAATCATTTGTCATTTGTTTCATTGTCACATTGCTCTTCTGAGTGTATATTGCCCAATGCCTCACTCTGATTGAATCCCAACTGGTTTTGCAGGGTTGTTCTGGGGTCAGACTGCTGAGATGACAAAGCTGTGACAGTGGACAAGGCCCAGTTTGTGAGACATGGCTGCTGCTAAGAAGAGTGAGTTGTTCCTGTTGTATTTGCTGCATGCTTAATGAAAATCCTCCCAACTTTTGTGTATAGAGGTTAAGTTATATTAACATGATTTGATGCTGAAACATTTTAGCTGTTCAAATTGAGCCAAAATCAAATTTGATGTGTCACAAGGTGAGTTTTCTTTTATATGTTTTGACATTCACACACAGGCAGAGTTTATTTAAAAGAGTGCATATTGTCTGTTACCATCCCAGAGCTTTAAGCTAAGATCATCCTTTGTTGAAAAATGACAGCAATAGATTTGTGACCTGTTCAGGGTGTACCCCGCCTCTCATATTACTCATATAACTGCTGGAGAAAGGTGACCCGGAAAGGAGAAGCGAGTAATAAAATTTGATTTGGTTTTGGTTTTACACATACAAAAAAGCCACTTTACACAATCTTGTGCTATATTTTGAAATGTCACACTCAGAGTGTGTTGTGAATAGCTCTCAGCTGCTAACACATTAAAATTTAGCTCAAAATCTGTAAAATTGACTGAGTTGTAGCCATTTTTGTGTTTTTTTTTTCATTACCCGTGGCAGATTTCTTGAATTGTTTAAACTCTTAAATTGGTTGTAGATGTACATCCAATGATTACTTTCTGAAAATTTCATTAAAATCCATCCATTGGTTCATGAGATGGTTTACTGAAACACAAGCACTCCAACAGGTAATGCTATAGTTTTAAGCAAAAATATTGTGCGATAAGTTGCGCTTGGAGTATGTGTTGCGACACTCAGCTACAACTAGGCCTGTCGCGATAAGCAATAAATCAATTAATCGCACGATAAAATAAAATGAGTTTGATCATTTTAATTTGTCTGCTTGTTTGTTTTCTTCGTGTTTTTCTTTTTTACTGTTTACCATAGGGAGGAGTGAACTGTGGCGTCAGGTGTTTGTCAGGGTTATGGTCTCTAACCTCTGTAGCATGAGATCCCCGTGAACAGACATTTAGCTAGAGGAGTGTCTTCAGTTTTCTGACATCTTTTTTTTAGCTGGCAACGCCTCAGGACGCCCTCAGGTCACTGTGCTGAACTTTGGGTTCACTGAGAATAAATTCAAAAAATTCATAAACTTTGTAAAAAGCATGAGGGTGACTGCAATTACTTTATGAAGCCAGAGCAAGACGCATACAAATTAAATTGTGCCGCTTGGATAGAGGTAGGTAGTGAGTTTTTTTGTTTTTGTTTTTTTTTGAGTATGGACATTTCATAAACTTCCACTGGGGGGGGGGATCATTGTAGTAGTAATGGTCTCTAAACAGTATTATTGTTAAATGCATTTCTGAGACAATTTATCGTTAGCAAAATTTGTTATTATGACAAGCACACCAACTTTTACCCATTTTTTGTGTTTGATAAGTCAGAAAAAAATAATGCAATGTTATGATGGTGTGATTGAGATGCTGAGAAAGTTTCGGCCAGTCCAGTTTGGTGCTCAGAGGTTCACTGGATTTAGTTTTTATTTGTTTTTGTTTTCCAACGTTAGGTGTTTCACAGATGGGACCGAGTGTTAAACAGTTGAGAGAGTTGGTGGGTAAATAGGATTACGACCTCTTAATTACAAAATACTGTGACTGAAAACACCAACATTACCTTTTCTTTAGCCTGGAGACATTGGACAGATAGTCAATAGAATTTAATCTTTTTTAATTTTTTTTGTGTGCTTTGAGAAAGGGGTGTATTTTTGTCTCAGAGACAGCAGCTTTACTGCAAACAGTTGTTGGGGCATGCAAAATATTTTCAGAAACAGGTGTGGCTTAGTGAGTAGAAACTCATGAAGAAGAACAGTGTTTGGTCAGGTTGGTGTTTCAGCATGGAGACATTTAGTTTTCTATTAAATAACTGGCTCTGGTCATGGCCTTTGAGCTTTACAATAAGCACAGATATTTTAGCATCAACATTAATGCTTTTTGGTATAAAAATGATAATAAAATAAAAATAAAATGTTTTGTTGGATTCAGTTTAAATTGAGTGTTTTCTGCTAGACTTTTACATTTTAAGGTATGTTTAAAATAATTTTATTTGAAAGAAAGAAAGCTTTGTAACCTGGTGCCATTTTGTACAAGTTTCTATCATGGAATATTTAGTTTAACCAGAAAAGACAAAATATTATTTTTTTAAATATTTGTTTATTTATAGTTTATAGTTATTTATAGTTCTTAGAAAGACCTAAGGATTGACATTTCAAGCAAAAATACTTTTTAAATGTGTTGATATTGTTTGATCAGTCTTTTCATATTTGGCCCCGCCCCCACTCCACACGAGGCATGCTCACGTAAAACAAAGAACATCCTGCAGAAACACATGCTTTATCATACTTTACTAATGCAGAACTAACTACTTTTTGTGATATATTTGCAAATGTGTGCGTCACAGGTTGTTAGAGTTAAAGTATCAGAAAAGTGACTCGAGTTATTGGCCAAAAGTTTTTTTGGTTTTCTTTTTAAAGCACCAGTTCATGACAGGATTCTTACAACTTTGTTGCCCCTTGCTAATTATTTAGTAAAGCTTAGAGGCAGATTTTATGATAAATGTTGATGCTTTTTTTAAGCAGTCACAGAGCCAAATTATTGTTTGTTTAAAACAGAACTGGAACAGGAGACCACGCTGCTTTTGACGCCAACAATGTTCCCTCTCCTTTTATTCTACGTGGCAGGCATGCTGCTTGAAAGGCCACACTGATATCAGGCTACATTAGGTCATATGAGGGGAAAATAAAGGGGAAGCAGCAATATTTTAAAAGTATGCCTTCCTGGCAGAGTTTCTGTGAAAATGACTAAAAACGAGTGTGCAATCGCAGCAGTGTGATGTTTATTTTTAGTTGGCTTATCCAGAATTTGACGGCTGTGATTTAAAGTTGGGGTTAATGATAAAAACAAAGGCAACAACCTGGAAAACAGGATGGCGGTAACATGAAGCTATGTAGTCGCTGAGCAGCTACATAATTGATGTTAAATGCTAATTAGACCTCAAATTGGTGCAGCTTTCTGCTACTACATCCAGAAAATAAACAATCAGAGCGTGCTGATGTTAAGTAGAGCAAAAAACAGAGATCAGTTCAGGTAGGGAAGTAGATTTCCAGCAGATTAGTGTGACATAAGCCAGCTAAACATTTGTGGATGCTGATTTGAGTTACGGTCTGTTATCGGCCTTACTCAGATGATTAGAAGTGTGTCCCTGGGTTATCTAACTCACACAAGTTTCTCCTCATGCTTGTTTACACACATCCTAAACGATCTGATCACAAGTATCTTGAATTTTTATCTGAGCCAAAAACAACCCACACAGCAAAATTTGTCTGATCCAGCTTTGACCTACACAAGGCACAGATGCTGAAAGAATGATGGCCCTTTGGTGGCCCAGGTGTCATAAACCGTGTTTCCATCAACGTTTTTTAATTCGCATTTTGAAGGTATTGCATTAGAAAAGGTGAATGGAAACGGCCTGATTTGAAAAAACTTCCATTAATGCGCAAAAGGAGAGATGGAAACACATTTGTCTAATAAGTTATGACGTAGCGAACATTTATCTCATGTTGATCAGCTGTTCCTGCTGTCTGTCTGGTACCGGACTGCAGCTGGACCCTCCTTCCGCTGTCGGAGTCTCCTCAGTTATTACCATAATGTGAAGAGAATTGCACTTCTTTTTTCTGTCTCCAGACAGCAGTAACATCACCAAAACTAGTTGATATGACAGAATAAGTACAACTTTCCCAACAGTAGCAACACATTCCTGATAACTTCTCTCCATTGTCCTGGGATGTGTATCCCTGTGAGTTTGCGACTCCTACTTCCTGTTTACTACAGACATGCGTCTGACATATTTACTGAGTGATTCGCATCAAACCAGTTGATGGAAACACGTCTTAAGTCGCATTTATTATTTATTTCCTTTTTGCGAAATTTTAAACATTCGCTCAAAATTAAAATTAAAATTGGATGGAAACACGGCTATATACTGGAGGTGGTCCATGCATGGGCCAGTAAATCAAACCAAACAAAGTCTGGTGTGGTTCATGTCTGGTGTGAATACAGACCGGCATCGAACCGAACCAACTACAGGAAACGTCCGTCGTTTTGGACTTCACAAGCCACTGTTGCTAAGCATCATGGTAACAATTAGCCCTTTAGTGTTGCTAATGGTACCACTGTGCTACAAACGATAAGCCATTTAGTGTCGGGGCACGCAGAGCATCTCGTCTCCTTTGGGTTGCGGCACACCAACGCCTTCCCAAAATTATAAGTATATCATCGCGAAACCGCAGTTGAATAGCACCATCTTTCTTTCCGGGTCTGTGCTCTGTCCTGCCCTCGTCTTTGTCTGTCCAATGCGAGCAGCGACCGTCACCCGCATGGCTTTGTTGACAAATTATAGTCTACTTGCAATAAAGCACAATGTGAATGCACACTGCACCAAAAATAAAATAAAGTTTGCTTTTGGTTCAGATCAAAGGACTTTCCTGGTGTGAATACACCCTTAAAAACGATGCCATCACTGCCAGACCTGGCCCACATCTGGTTGACAAACCAGTTGCCATGCCAACAGTCAGTCAGCAGTGCCAGCTTGACACTATAACAGGCCCACACCTGTCTGCTGTCTTTGTGGGATACCTCCATAAAGCTTTAAAAGGATAGTTCATACTGGAAACTTTTTCATCAATTAATATGTCAGTTTTAAATGTATTTATTATTTGCATATAAATCTGTGATAGTTTGTTAGCACAGATCGCAGCAGCTGGCTGTAGCACTCACCGTTGGGTAGCCATTGTGCATAGTTCATGTTGCTGACAAAAAATACATTGTTACTAAATATCTGCTGCCACTGCACGTTGTGGAAAAGTGGGTTTCAATTCACTGCTTAACCTGCTAAAATGAAAAAGTTGGTTTCAAAGATTATCTGATTTCGAGTCAAAAACATGCAAGTGCAGTGGTCGTCTATTAATCATCATATTATAAGCATCATATTAACTAGTATCAGCAAAATACTACAATTGATAGTGATTCATTTTTTGGCTATTATCACCCGATCGTACTCCCTGGAGCCACTCACTTCAAAAGACCTGAACTCTCCCTCCCTGTGAGCGGCTCCCTTCAACATGCCTCTTCACCACAATAAGTTTTTACATGAACATAATCATCATCTGTCACTTTCTGGGACATTTTGCTCCTGATGTGATCACAGTGAATCAGCTCAGCTTAGCAGTCATAATAAAACATTGTTAGAGCAGTTGTCACATTTCTTGACAGAATATTTTGTTCATGTCAGTGTCATTATAAATCAGTATGAATGCTGTTCAGTGTCTTCTGTGTTGTACAAAACACCTCACTGTATGGTTTGTATTCACCCATTCATACATCCCACATGTATCTCTGTTACATATTTACACTCTACATACAGAGTTTTTATTTTCATTGTGTCATCTCTGAAGATGTCAGGAGAAACTGGGAGTTCTGCCCAAGGACACTTCAGAATACTGCAGGGCTTGATATTGATCTTTTGTTTTTCGGATTGAAGGTTGAAAATGAGTAATTCCTTTTTTTTTTTTAACTAAGCTGTGTTAACTAACTTATTGATTAAACTGGTCATATTAAGGACTAAAAATCTGCAAAAAATCTAAATCAATCTTATTTTTCCAGTCATCTTTAGCATTTATTACAGGTTTAATGTTAAGTTTTAAGGAGTAAGATGTTCAAAGCTTGAAAATTTGTTTTATATCCCATAGAGATTGACAGTTTTTTAAGGCCTATGCCCATACCGATTATTTTTAATCGGTATGGGACTTTTATTTGTAAAAAAAAAATAATGATGATTTATATGTGTCTAAGGTTTTATTCACACTTTATAGTCTGGTAGACTAGTTTGATTTGGGACCAAAATTTCAAGATTTGTTTACATTTTCGGTTGGTGCGGTTCGGAAATATGTGGAAAAGTTCAAGGGATATGAATACTCTCATTCATCTCCATGAATTCTTCCTGTCTGGTTTAAAAGCTGCTAAAGGATGTCGAATTTTCAGGAAATGCTACGGGGATCCAGGAAACAGACATTAGTGTCCCAACGTAAACATCTGCACGTACACAACCTCCTCCAACATAAAGTAAATGTTTTAATATATATATGGAATCTGACTGTTTAAATTAGACTTTTACTCTGTATAGATTTCACTATATTTGTAACTTAAAGAATTTAAATGCTGCAATATTTTTCTCTTGAAAGGGTTTATACTTAAATATTACTGATCAGGAGGTTTTCTTTTTTATTCTTAGGTAAAACTTTGTTCAAAGGCAAAGGTTGACCATTCTTTAATATTGCAATGTTTTGAGTTTTAAATAAAGGTACAATCAGATAAGAAAACTCATTTTTAGATACTGACCCGCTTTGACTTTTGTCATCATTTTATCTGGATTTGACAGAGACAGGAGATTGCCCTGTCTGAGATCTCAGGGGTAATAAATTACCAGTAAGTCTAAAGTCAGTTTGCATATTTAAGGATATTGTTTTAGTAAGAGGTAATGTTGACATTACAGAGTTTCCTACATTTGTTTTTGTTATCAAAAGCTTTAAATGGTAAAAAACATATTTTTTCGAAATTACATTTCTACACTGAGATTCTACACATATGGATCGTGTTGTAATCCTCAAACTCATTATTGTGACCCAGATTGAAAAGAGTAAGTATTTCTAATGTTTTTTTCTTCCTTCTTTCATGCTGCTCCTTTCTGCAGGAGTTGCCACAGCAAGTAAACTCTCACAAAAGATTTGGCATTTGTTTTATACCAGATGCCCTGTCGGACGCAGTGCATGGCTTGAACCTTCAGCCTCAGGGTTACAAGACTGAAGAACTGATTATTGAGCTACCTCAGCCCCCGAGAGTTTTTAATCTCTAATATGAGCCTAAACAAACATTTAACAGAACAGGGCTCAAAGGGGAAGGAATGTCTGTACTTTATGTACTATAATCACTCAACTCTAATGTCCAATCCCTGAAGTGGGGGTGGGGAGCGGGTGATGATGTATTGGCTTTGGCATCTCCCCTGACACAGTAAATTGGTGCAGTGTATGTTTATATTATAGCTATGTGTACACATTTTATAATACACCGAGATCAGAATTGGCAATTTGGTTAATGACAGAACACACATGGATAAAATTGTTGGTACCCCTCTGTTAATGACCAGAAAACCCACAATAGTTACTAAAGTATCTTGAAACTGACAAAAGTAATAATAAATAAAAACTTTCCTAAAATCAACCAATGAAAATCACACATTGGTTCTGACTTGTAGTTCAACAAAATTATTTTAGAAAATTAACAAACCAGGACAGGACAGAAATGGTGGTACCTCTAGAAAAGATTGAAAATAATTGGACCATAGTGACATGTTAAACTGAGGTGTGTCCTCTAATTAGCATTACAGGTGTGTTCAAGCTTGTAATCAGTCTGCCTATTTAACATGGGCTGCGTCCAAAACGAGAGACCGAGTACTCCGAAGGCCGAATTCATCGGCCGCTTACGTCACAGCGCCGCGACAGAGGCTGTCCAAAACCGAAGACTCGTCCGATGCAACCGACAAATGCGTCTTTCTTTCGCTCAGAATTGAAGGACTGGTCCGATGTATCCTTCTCGGCCCACCATATCCCATAATGCATTGCGGGCCCGACCGGAGGTTTTTTTTTTTTTGCTTGTAATGGCTAATGAAGCTAGTGAAAGGAATACATTTTAAATAAAAATCTGGCGGTATAAAAATTACAATTTTCAAACGGTTGTGTCGTTAATACTTTTATCATTTGTATAGACATGTTTTTAAATATTATTTTTGTCTGAAAAAAAACGATCTGGTTTAGAGAAATAAACATGCACCTACAGCAGGTCCATAGTACTTCAAATATTGTCTTTAAGTTAATTTCATTGTTTTGTGGTTTTAATAACACCAATATATTGATATTTTTCTAATTACGATCTAATTTTGCATCTGTTTAGCATCGCCACGGTTGCTAGGCGACCAGACATACGCCGGGTAAGGGCAGGAATAAAGCTGAAGGCTAGACTGTCCAAATTCACAGTGACTTTCTTCTGGTCTTCCCTGTCTACCAAGGACCCGGCCCACCTCGACCGGGTAGACCGGGTCCTTCGGAGGACCCAGCCATAGTGTGCACTGAACATGGACCACAGTTCCCTACACATCAGTACATGGCCCACTCCTTGAATTTTTTTTATGTTGATTTTAAATTGTGCTGTGGACATGAACCAATTTGTACACATGTATTCTGCGATTCGTAGAGCGGTTTTAAATGATGCAGTTCTGTACTAAAAATCTTGTCTATTTAATTATTAAACAAAGAGTTTAAAGCAGGGCTAATCAACTGGTGGCCCGCGGGCCACATCCGGCCCGCTAGTGACCAAAGTACGGCTCGCCGATTGGTTCATTCATCTCTTAAGCCCAAACCCCCAGTTTTCTACTTTAATTATTATAAGTTCTTTTAAGTTAAACATAGACAAGTTTGGTATCTACAGAAACGTCAGAATCTTGTCTAGAAGCTGGTAAAAACCATTTCTGTGCACACTACAGATAGTTAAATTTACAAGCAGTTTAAGAGAAATCTATGAAAGTGAAAATAAAATTGGTTTAAAAATTTGGCAATTTAGAGATGTCAAAATAATATTTGTGTTTAAATAGGAGGTATATGTTTTTTGTTTTTGATATTGTTTAATTATCACTACTTGTATAGGGTTCTGTATGTCGTATTCATGATTAAATACAGCAAAATAAACAGTTTCAAAGGTAACAGATCTTTGTAATTCTTGCTTTATTTACATAATAACTTTAATTGCTGGATGTTCGGCCCCTGAGCTGTTGACCTGCAGTAACTGTGGCCCCCGGAGCAATTTTGTTGAATAGCCCTGGTTTAAAGTGTTTGTTTGTAAGGGATGCACTTAAGAAATAAGAAAATGTAAAACAAAATTGGGTTTGTGCTTGGAGAATGAATCCCGTCTTCACTTTTGGGTGTACATATTCATCTTGTGCCATTCCTGCGTTTTATCAATGTTTTTATTTTTATTAATATCTGAGAACTGCTGCAGCACCGTTTTAAACGGCAACTAATACTGTACGTGTGCCTCATTTTAGTGTGTAGCCATCTAAATTTCCAAAACAGACCTTGTTTCTGTGGGAAAATAATATTAAAATTCAAGTAAATGATGAGTTCAAGTGCTTCTTAAAAGGCAGAATCCTATTTATAGATTGTTTAATAAACATTAAAGATGTTTAGTTATGCTTTCATATACAACTTATCAATGTTTTTAGCTACTATGTATGTTTTACAGTCAGGCTCTGGGACAGAGATGTACTCGTATCAAAGTCCTCTGAGTCGAAATTTTACCCGTTTTTTTTAATATTTCTCAGAAATTAATTTCTAGCAGGGAATGTTTATTTGGAGAAGTTGTTTTCAATCCCTCATACTGTGATTGAACGTCTGTCCAGATGAACAGTGAATATCAGTGTCATGGAGCATCAACAAAGAATATGTTTCACTTGGAAAGCCTGAAATTTTAACCCTTTGTGAAATCTCACTGTACTCTGGGAGAGGAGATCTCCTTATATCTCTGGATTTGGGTTTGAAAAGATGAATGTGGGAATAATCGGGTGTGTTCATGATGACACTGATGAATATAAACTTTAATTCTGTTTATTATCTTTTTAAAAGGATGCAACTTATCTACTCAGTGTGGTTTTATTTCCTCTAAAGAAAACCATTGTGATCTACATACCAACTGATCATTTCCTGTTTTGTAGGTTGTGCGAAGATGGGAGGCGGCGTGCGCTTCACAGAGGAACCTCCCTCTGCTGGAGCCCCGACCCACGTTCACTTTGACGAGAAACTTCATGACTCTGTTGTCATGGTGACTCTGGAGGACGACGGCAACTTCATGGTCAAGGTGTGTAATAGTCTGGCACCTTATACTGTAGGTACTGCAGGAAATCTGTTTCATTTTACCCTACACTATAAACAGTGTCCATCTAACCAAGTATTACAATCTCATTCCACTGGCAGATTATTTCACTTAATTTCCATTCGAATCTTGTCAAATCAAGTGAAATAAATGTCAGTGCAGTAAAACAATAGTACTTAGTAAAACCTGTGGTTAAAACTCATTTCTCAGTTTAGGATGATCATAATCTAAAACTCTGGCATTACAGGCAGGAAGAGATATGCATTGCTTCAAGGAATGTGAGGTCTTTTACACTTGTTACGTTTTAAAACAGATTTTTTTTTTAATTATGAATATTATGTTTGACAGGAAGCCTGCGATCTAATGTGCCAGTTCCCCGTAGCTTTAGTGAAAACGGATGTCTCTTATCTGTGAAACATCCAGGAAGAGATTAAAGTCTTCTTATCACAGTTAATCTCCTCTGTTGGCTAAAAAGGTTTAGAACAATGATATTAGACTCCTCATCTGTTCTCTGCTGTCGGCTCATAAAGCCTTTATGTGTTCAGGGCTGGAACCAAACCAAGAACACACTCAAATATTTACGTACCCATAACTTTGTTTAAGTTTAGCCTCAATCTACGAATATTTTTTTTGTGTGTAGACAATTGAATACATTGATTATGATAGTAAAAATAGATTATTTTTTAAAGCTCACCTATGCCAAGTTTATTTCTGTATTATTAATTTTTGTCATTGAATTGTTTATTTTAGTATGCATTGTTGCACTGAATGGATGGTAAAAGAGCATAGTAGCTTGACGGTCCTGATGGCAACGTTACTGACACGACAAGGAGATCTGATCTGAGATGTTTCCTACACAGTACAGTAGAGGGGGCGCCATCATGACCTGGGGGGCTCCCTTTAGTGGAACAATGGATCTTCAGGTTGTGCAGAGGCGTCAAACGGCAGCTGGCTATGTGGAGATGTTGCAGAGGGTATTCCTCATGACTGAAGGCCATCTTCTGTGTGGTAGTAGCTATTTTTTCAACAGGACAATGTTGCTGACAAAGAACTTCTTCCAGAGAATAACATCACTCTTGGATCATCCTGTATGTTCCCTTGATCTAAATCCATATGAAAACATTTGGGGTTGGATGGCAAGAGAAGTTCATTAAAATGAAAACCAGTCCCAGACAGTGGAGGCCCTCCGTGAAGCTATCTTCACCACTTGGAACAACGTCTAAGAAAGTAATCATTGAATGTATTATATCTACAATTGATTCACTTTTGAAGTTAGCGTGATTGAAGATGGCTGCCACAGCTAAAACTGGATTTTTAGCTTCATCTCGTTTTTGGGTGTGAACTTGTTTAGTACCTAGCTGGTGAACATTTTATACAGAGAGGCTGAAACCTCCAAACATTATAATCACTGTAAATGTCAGCTTGCAGATGATGTGGCTGAAAAACACCACTGTGCACCCAGGCTTCACACCAAAACATTGTCCAAAAAGTTCAAATGCAAACATTTCACCACCAGACTGTTTTACAGGAGGAGGTGTTTAAGAAAGGACAGGTAACTAATAAAATGTAAAATTGTTTTGGTTTAAGCGTCTGGCACAGAAAATAAAGTGCAGCTGAAACCTACAGAGTGTCTCTTTGACAAGATCTGCTGCCTGCAGGTAGAGAGTGTGATAAAATCATCTGTACCAGAACACTGAAGTCTCTGTTCTTCTGCCTGGTTCAGGACAAATCTTATTGCTTTTTGTTTGGCAGACTAATTTTGTTTTATTTATTCCAGCCATTTCTTTCTCTGTTTGTTCTGGATTTGGTTTCAGTTCGCAGATATGAGAAAACTTGACCTGGATGTTACTCTGACTTTATTATTTTATTTCTGTCCACTAGTTAAAGTTTTGGGTTTTTTCCCCCCCCGAAAACACTTTTTCCAGGCCTCAGAAAGCGTTAAAATCAATTTACAGATGGATATGTTTGCTTGAAGATTGTGTGTGTGTGTGTGTGTGTGTGTGTGTGTGTGTGTGTGTGTGTGCATACTAAACTTGGCTGAGACCCTCACAGTTACAGACTGACGTGTTTATGTGCAAGTGTTTTCTCAAAGCTCTTCAGATGTACTCGAGTGGGCACAGTGTACAGTCAGGCCAGCATCGTGGCTCGTTGCAGAGATTTGGGTTGCTATGGTAACAGCCAGTGGCGAAGGGAGTGGTTTCTGCTCCTTGCAGACAGAGAGCGATGTGTTGGGAGTACGTGGGATGGAAATGGCATGCATCAAACAGCTGTATGAATGTCATATTTGCTGAAGATTATTTAAATTTCATCCTCTCTGTTTGAAGCACAACGTGGGGTTTTGGATGAACAACAAATCTTTTTTTTTTTCTTGAGTTTAATCAGTTTCTTATTACAAATCGTGAGACAAGATGATGGAAATTAACATCCATCAGTGGTTCAGATATTTGAAGTACTGCTTCAGAACCACATAATTTTCTCAATTCAAATCCAACACAAAACACAAAAAAAGTGATATTTATAAGCTTTCCTATCAGTGAGCATAAGATTGAGCTGCTTTACTGATAATCGATATGTTTTCACCCTGTTGAACTCTAACAACATTACAGTGTGTAAACAGATTAAAGGCTGATGAATGATGCATGCTTGGTGCCTTTGGGTAAAACTGACAAAAAAAACAGGAAAGTATGAAAAGGCTGAACCAGGAGCTGTTGTAAAGTGTTGCTTAGTATGAAAACGCTGCTTGAAAATTGGTACTCCTTCAGGAAAACTTCAAATATCAAAAACCTTACTCAGCTCTTCACAGCCATTTTTGTCATTTTCTGAGCCTTAATTGTAAGCTGACTTCACAGTTTACCATTACAAAATACAGAATATCAATGATAAATTATGAATATCCAGCGGCAGCTGAAAGAGGGGCTCATCTATGCAGATATATCATGATGTAATGATGAGATAAATATACTTTTAAATGCAAATTAGTAACTTGATAGGATGTCAACAACATTTATGAAAATACCTGAAATGAGTTTCTTTGTGTTATGATGGTTTTTCAAAAGTCCACAGTTTGTTTTGTCTGGGAGGCGTTTGCATGAAGATATACGAAAGCACAAATACACATAAATTAGAAAAATGATCATCTGTTCTGGGACGAATGACATTTAAGATTCATGAAATGTCGTGAATTAGATAAATGGCATTTTAGATATACCTAAACATGCGTTTTTATTGCATGGGAAATTTTCAGTAATGTTTAAATGTCACATAACTATCAAGTCAAAATGTTTAAAGATGAGCTTAAAGGAGTTTTAGATATTTTAAATGTAGGTTTCCTTAATACAATCTCAATAATAGAGACTTTTTATTGATCACTTGTAATGTTTTTACAGTTTTTAATTAACCAGTAAAGATTATGATTAGAAGGGAAGCTGTTATTTGTGTCTAAGTTTGTAATTACAGATAGAAGTATGGTTTGATTATATGCAACAATGGCTTCCCATATTTTCATTCAGGTACGTCTATTTAATGAAATGCAGTCTCAAAGGGCTTATTTATCAGCAACAGCTTTGCCACTTTCATTTGCCGTTCTGTGTGTTCATTAACTGGCAGTTTGATAATTGTGTGACTTCAATCTGCTTAAGCTGTTGTGTTGGTAATAAATAAAGTTGACTTTATAAAGTTGCATTGAAATTAACTTTATAAAGAAGTATTTATAAAATAGAGCCGGCAGCAAACCTCTCACTTTTTTTTATCAGTCTGTCATTGGTTGGGTGACTTTTAGTTGTTTCTTCAAATGATATTTGTTTTCTTCTCCAGTTTTTAACTTTAAAATTCAGTGATTTATGTTTTAACTATTTGTTGGGACAGTTTTGAAGCAATAGAAAAGAAAATCTGAATATTCTTTGAGTTTATTGATTAATAGTAGCCTTTTAGAGTGACTTTTTGTCACCAAAGCTAAAATGTTCACTTTGCTAATGCTAAACCACTAAACATGTAAATAAAAAGTAGCAGAAGCTAACACTAACAGCTAACCGTTATGACGACCGTCACTCACTTTGTGTTTCACGTATTCGTCTCCTTGGTGCTGAAGACTGGTGGGACTGACACAAACCTGTTGGCGGTTTTAAAGAGAGCAAAACTTTATGTAGTGAAAGGTAATTGGTCTGCAGAAGGTTTTCAAAGTTAGTGAAAAAGCTAATCTGCTAAACGAAAAATTTGTTCCACTATTCGCCATTTCCACCACTGCCTATGTATTTATTTATGTGACAAACTGGATGTTTTGCTTGAGTACAGACTGAAAAACCAAGTCATTAGTAATGACTTAGACCTATTAAATGAGCTTCATTTTCATAGTGTACAGCCTCGGGTCATGTGTGAGACTCTGTTGCTGTTTGAAGCCCCGGCTCTTGGTGTTGCTGTGTGTGTGTGTGTGGACGGGTTTTTCCTACTACGTGGGGAAAATTTCCTCAAAAAAAGCAGCCTCGT
>JARVJO010037881.1:0-25764 GCA_031762555.1 Cynodonichthys magdalenae | reverse complement strand
ATAAAAACAAAACAAAAGAGTGGCTCTGTTGGGGGGGGGGCAAGAACAGTGAGCGACAAACCACAAAACTCTTATCCTTCAACAGCAAATGAAAGGCAAAGACACGGCAAGAGAAAAATGAAGAGCAAGAAAAGGAGAAGACGACAGCAACAGAGCACTGCAGGGGGTTTAACCAACCTAATTACAGTTTAATCACAGAGACTTGGAATCTGGAGCAGCTGACACACGCAAACACACACACACACACACACACACACACACACACACACACACAAATATCCACACAGCTCACTCACACAGTGACAGCATTTCACAGACAAGATGAAAGTTGCAATGTCAGACAGATTACTTTAACTGCACAAAAAACAGAAATTTAATGATGAGCAACAGCAATGTCAGAATTAAAGAATGTATGTTGTTTTCAGAATTATGGGGGAGGAGACAGTTTCTCCCTCTGCAGGGAGGTGTGGAATGATCTGATCCCATAAAGCTGGGAAAGAGCTGACACTCTTATATGTAGCTCTTCAAAGCTGTGACGTTATCTGCAAAACGTTTTACTATAGCTAAGTTTGATTTTGTAACCTGGGTTATTCTGAAAACTCATGAGGTCAAATCTGTATTTAAAAAGACACGCAGGTGGAGTATATGATTGATCCTTGTCTTAGACTCCCTTGAGTTAATGTTAAAGTGGACATTTCATGCTCTAAAATCCTTCTTTTTCACATTTAAATCAATTTAGGTGGGCTCTGTATAAAGTGCAAATGCAATGCTTTGGTCTGAATTTCTTCTTATTCTAACTTTACCAGCCCATCCTTCACCCCTTTTCTGTGTGTCTCAAGGCAACTTGTTTTGATGCTGCTCCTTTAAGGCACTTCACGCCCTGCCCACCTATGGCTTCCAGAACGATCCATTCCAGTATGAGAGAGGGGGTTACTGTTTTCTTGAAGTGCAGAAATATTTTATTTACAATTTAATTAAAAGATGTCAACAATGAAAGACTTGTCCATCCAGCCTTACAAGTTGGAGCCAGAGTCTGACCCAGAGCCAGAGGAGAATGAAGACGGCCAAATTGTAGTTGGTAAGTCCAGACCCAATTTGGCAGTTCCATCACAAACAATTTGATGTAACCAAAAACAAAAAATTAGGTAGGTCCTCTGGATGGGTTCTTCTTTAGTGAAACGTTTTGTCTCTCCTTCAAGAAACTTCTTCAGTCTAAGGAGTTTCAGGTGAACTCAGCCTTATAAGCACTGCCTCCACATGGTGGACAAACAGGTTTTTTGCATGCAAAAGAGGACCATCAGCCAAACAATAGATCATTAGTGCCTTGAATAACTCTATTGTTCATAGAGGGTCATGTGCCCCATCACCTGACAATCATAGGGGCCCTGATTCACACCTATTGATTGCAGGGTGCTGAGTCATACTTGCAATAACAGCATTGTAGGAGGGGGACAACTGGACATGAAGGCCTCCACCCCTGTTTAATGATGGACGTTTTTTTTTTCACAAAAATGTCTTCCTTTACTCTCAAACCAACGTTCCTCTCTATCAAGGATGAAAACATCTTCATCCCTGAAAAAGTGACAGCTGGCCTGTAGATGAGTACTGGCCTGATTATGCAGCTCTTCTGTGTTGGCCCATTCTTTTGAACAGTGTTTGCTTTGTTTCCCCGATGTATAACTGATCACAGTCCTCCCAACACTTACCAGCATATACAATGTTACTCTGTTTGTGCCGGGGAGCTGGATCTTTGGGGTGAACCAATCTTTGCCATAATGTGTTTTGGAGTTTGAAAGCCACTGGGATGTCATGTTTAGAGAATAAACGTCTCAGTTTCTCTGAAACTCCCACATCATACTGAATGACCACTGGTTTGGATCTGGGTTTGGGTCTTCATTTTCACCTGGTGGTTGACTGGAGTTCTGTTTGGGTTTCTTGTTTGCTTTCAGAAAAGCCCAGTTAGGATAATTGCACTGCTCCAGGACCTGTCTTGTGTGCAATTTCTCCTTCTCTCTGGCTTCTGGGCTTGTGGAGACACTGTCTGCACTATGGTACAGAGTCCTGATGTTGCCTAACTTCTCAATCATCCCTCTAATCACCCTTTGAGTCCTTTTGTTGCCTCTCCTTTTCTTCCCAGTTCATCTCGACACCCACCCTACCGTCCTCTGAACTGGACCATATCTGCTCCATTTGTTCCTTCTCTGCATCACATCAATAAAACAAATACTGCCAGATATATGCTGGCACTAACATGCTTGTCAAGCTGTGGCGGTGCAGAGAGCTGCTGTGTACTTAGCACGCAAGTCAAAGGTGTAAAGCTCACTTTGTGAGGGTTTTTGCAAATTAGGCAGATGTGTGAAATCCAAAATTGCTTTTCCAAGAATTATGCAAAGCCAAAAAGCTATTAACAACAGGTAAGATAATGATTGTTCATAATGTTCCCACAGAACCCCACCTCAAAGAATTGATGTGTCCTTTTAATTAGATAAATACATATTATCAAATTAGATCTATGATTTCTATTTATTACTAATTTGCTCTGTCTCAGGAGCAAATCTAGTGAATTGAGGCCAAGGCTTGGTAAGATATTTTTCACCCTCCTCTGTTATCTTTTTACAAGGACAGAAGGTCTCCCTCACACCCAGTGTGATGTGATGTGATGTGATGTGAAGTGCGTATGCCACTTTGTGCCTTCGTATGTGCACGCACTCCTCCCTGTCTGTTTTGAAGTGTGTGTCTGCGCCTGTGCAAGCTTGTGTGTGTTGTACGTGTGAACGCGTCACAATACGTGTGTGTGTGTGTAAAAGTGTGTGTAAAAGTGTCAAAGTGTTGCCTGGCTGGTCTGAGAATCAGAGCAGCAAATGTTGCCGGGGCATTCTATCAGACCTCTTATTGCCCCTAATTTTACTTTGATAGGCAATCTGGACCTCTGTGTGTGCATGTGTGAACAGTTGTTTGTGTGTGAGTGTGTGTAGTTAGAGCATGACTTACCTGGAGGTCTGACATACACCTTCAGCTTTAGACATGCCCGCCCCACATGGTTTGGGTGAGGAGACGCTGTCAACAGAGATCGAAAGGGGATTAGTTTGGAGATGAAATAATAATGGTTGCAGATTGTTTTCATAAAATATCTGAGTATGAAACGGAAAATACATTTGAAAAATTTTTTTCCTGAAAGTTAACAAGGGTGCCATTGCATAAGCATTGAAGCATCCTGTTTATGTAAATGCCAATTCAGCATTTACACCATTATTTTCCTTTTAACTGTCATGCTAATTTTAGCTAGAGATCTGATCAATTTAGCTTTTATTTACATTTGTTTGATTACAGTTTGGTTAATTTGAGCTTTTAGTTACTATTAAGTTAATATTAGCCTTTAGCTACTGATTTGAAGTTTTAGCTTTTATTTAGCCTATTTTCTCTTTTAATGCCCTGTCACAGTAGACAACTTGTGCCAACTTATGAAACATTTTTTATGTCTAAATTGCTAATAAGTTATATATTTGATGAATATGTTCATATTACATTATGTACACACCAAAAAAAATTCCATCTTCAATGTAGATGTCCTTAAAATGTTCATAAGTCGTCTACTGTGACAGGGCCGTTAGTTACTGTTTTGCTAGTTTTAGCTTTACCTATGGTTCTGGTCATTTTAGCTCGTAGTCTGCTTTTTTAACTTGGCCAATTCAGTTTCAGCTTTTCAAACTAATTTCAGCAGGTATTTAGAACCCACTACAATTTTCTATTTTCTAGCTTGTTCAAAATGTTTGTCTAGTGTTTCTCCATGCAAGCTTTGAAAGAAAACACACAAATGTTACAATAAATCATGCAGATGTTTTTTAGGTTCTTTTTACATTTTTTTATACAGTTCATACATTATAATGGACAGGATTGTCACAGATATTGGACAGGTCTTCACTCTGATCATTTCATCTGTAATTTGTGTAACTTCCTGTTTAAATAAGCCAATAAAACAAATCCTGTAATATGCAACATAAAACAACAGATTTGACACAGAGCTCCTAAAACACAGACCTTTAGGGCAGTCTTCTCTAAATATTTACTGTTGTTTGCTACAGAAAGCTAGTGCCTATCAGTAGTAGAAAATTATTCTGGTATTTTTTCCAGATGTATACAGTATTCATGAGGATTAGGAGTCCAGGGAACACTGAGAAACTATTGGTGCTGGCCTTTTGGCTTCAATCAAAAAAATAAATAAATAAACTCAGCCTTCTCTTTTGTGCAGTAATACTGAATTCAACTAAATGCCCTTATCTTTTCACTCGATATTCTAATTTAGCAGAGCCTCTTTTAAACAGATTTACAGTTATTCAAATTGCTTATTTGGGTCATTTCATGCCAACTCACTTAACCCTTACACTTTGTGCCATGGATTTTCTCGGGAGAAAAAAATAAAAAAACTTTCTGAAAACTAATAAGTATTAAGTTAACTTGCCCTTATGAATACCCTAAGCTTTTTGTTAGCTATATTTAGATTGACCTTCTAGTAATACCTTGAATCAAATTTTACATTTTTCTAAACTTCACCACCATTTTTTTTACTAAACTGAGTTACAGCTTAAACTGAACCAAACAGCAAAAAATATTTGCTGAATGTTTTACATAAGCTTGAATTCTATTTTTTGTTGCCATATGTTTGATTCTGTATAACATGCTTCTACAGAATCACACACAGCTGTTTCTCTAAACAGATTATTGTGAATTGATATAATCTTTAATTCTTTTAAACTTTATCATGCATGGTAATTACTAGTCACTGTCGAAATGCAGTAAACGTATTATTTCTAAAATACACAGTGGATTTTCAGTTTGTGTCTTTGTGTGGTAACTTTTCAGACACATGTGATCCAAGCAAACGTACATTTATTACAGTTGTGTCGTGTCATACTAGATATCTGTCAGGATCTTTGCTTTTCTCTTAAGTATTTAGTTCCTTGAGTTTATTTTAGTTTTATTCCCTTCATGGCTTTTATTCTGCTGTCTTTTGGGATCTTTGTGTTGTGTCTTTGTGTTCTTCCTTGTTGTGTTTCTACCTGTCATCAGTTCTCAGTCAGTCTCAGCTCCTGCCCCGCCCACTCTCACCTGATCCTCGTTGTCTCTCCCCAGGTGTTTGTCATTTCGCCCTCATTAGTTTCCCTTTATATTTTGTGTCCTGTTGCTCGTTCCTTGTCTGTGCGTTTCACTTTTCACGTCGTTCAAACTGTATTTGTTCCTTTGAGTTGTCTTTGAGTTTGTCTAGTGCGTACCTCATCAAGCCTTTGTTTTTGTTAATAAATTCATTCTTTATTTGTTACATTCGAGTCCTTCAATTTTGGCTCTGCACTTTGGCTTCATTATCTCCACTAAACATAGTAGTATTTGTTTATTTTTTTATTAAAAAGTAATGAAATAAAGTATCCCAGTCAACATGAACTGTAAACTTTTTGCAAAACCAGTTCAGCAGCACGATTTCTCACCAAAGGCTGAAGGTAAAAGACTGACAGCAGCTATGTTTACATGTGCAAAATACTTTGATTGGATTGAAATGTATTTTAAATAATCCGAATGTAACGTTTACATGGGCTCAAAATTAATTTATCCGATCATGAGCTTTTACATGCACCAGGTTTTCACAAGTACTGACATGCGAAGAGTTGTAAACTTACTCTAAAAAAACCCCAAAAAATGTTCTTCCGTGACGAACATAAACAAACGTACTGTGACTTCTGAGTGCCCAGAATGGATCCATGCCAGGCTTTAATTACAGTGATGTTACTGCACTCCCTGATCGAACTACAGTCAAAGCAATGTATGTTGTTTTTTTAACCTAATGGGTGAGCAGGAGGAAATAAAACATTCCTTATTGAAAGTTGTGCATTGCCAGCAACTACAGCGCTGCTTCCCATCCTTTCACAAAAGAGAAACCAGTGGATGAAAGTCAGAATTCATGCACAGTCAGGTCAGTTTTTCACATCAAGAATATCAAAATCAGATTGTTTATGTCCACGCTGGTCAGATTATCAATCAGTAAAAACCACACCTCTCATTCAGATTAAAAATTCATTCTGATTGAGCTGAATCAGATCAGAATATTTAGATTGGGGTGTTTACATGATGCATTTTTATTAGGATTGGCCATTTCCTCCCCGATTTCTTTTGTCAATGTTAAAATAGTTTATAGTATTCTCACCTTGCATCAGTGTTACGGCATTGTTCATTGTTGTTTTAGAAAAATATATATAATGAAGCAAGCAGAAAGTTTCTGAAAGTCATCATTGGATCTCTACAAATAATTAACTTTCAAAGGTAATCAATCTTAAAATGGCTGCAAAAGCCAAATGCCATTGTGGCTACAACACAACCAGATTTACAGATATTAAGCTAACATTCAGTGTGGTTGTATCTGAAAGTGATTCATAAGAAATATGCTGCGAGTTTTGCACTCTTTGTTTAAAACTTTAACATTAACCATTTCAATGAATCCTGTTCATCTGACAGCAAAATATTTTATAAAGCACTCAAGGGATTTCAGTGAAACTCTCAGGAAGTAATCATTAGATATTCGTTTACAACTGATTACGTTTGGGACTGACTTCAATTCAAAATGGCTGCACAACTAATTAACTTTAACTAACTGAGCTCATATTTCATGTGTTAGCTGAGATTCATCCACAACACAGCATTAATATGTGGTGCAAAATTGCATGACATCATGTCTAATTACATGTTCAGAGTGTGACCAAAGTGGCCATAAATCCGTCCCTTCTCTGTCACAGTCAGTGTTTTTCAATAGTTTTTTGTTTAAAGGTTTATTTTCATGTTTATTTATTTTGGTTATTGTATTCTTATACCTGTCGACCCCTTCTGGCTTTTACCTGTATCATTAGCCTCAAAAATCTGTAATTTTCAGAAAAAAATTGTATCCAAGGGAGTGGAGGTGGGGACTGTCGGCCACAGGAAAAGCCAGAACGGGGGCGGGGATAAGGGTGCCTGCAGCACAGAGGAGCAGGGAAAGGAGGACGAGGAGCTTATTTCTAGTGGCAGAGCAGGCTGGGAGATGGTTATTTTTTTATTATTAATGTTTTTTTATGTCCTACAGGATCTGAGACATGAAATAAATTTGAAGCTGAGTTTTGAAAAAAATATGTGAGATTGCCCTATAAGTTCGTATAGGGCTCTCTGCATAACAATCTGTACAACCTGACATGTACAGTATGTATTCTTTTGTGATCAGTTTAATTGCCTCCCCATGTTTCTGCCATCTCCAGTAACGATCCAATTAGTCTACGCTCCTTAGTCAGTCTGCCACGCCCATTTACACCTGCTTCCTATTGCAGCTGTCACAGCTGCATCCACTTCTTTCATCAGTCTCAGTCTTTATAGCCTTTCAGCCTCTACTCACTCCTCAGTGGATCATTTTGTGTTTATACACCGAGCCTGGTTCTTCCTATACCTCCTCGAAGCTCCTTGTGCCTTGCTGCGTCTGATCTTTAGTTTTTGCAAGTCTTTGCCGTCTCGACAGCTTTGGTTTTGTTAAAATAATGTTTAGTTTATTTTTAATTTAGTCTAGGTTAGTCTGTACGTCCTGTGCCCAACATCATAATGGGACATCATAATGAAGGGAAGAGTCAACTCAATCTGCTGGCTTCCTTAGACTGATTGTTTTTTGTACAGTGGCCTGAGACGTTCGATGTGTCTTGGTATTATATAAGTAAACTGAATTAAACTGAACGGTGACATTGCCATCATAAAATGATCTTCAAACTGGCTTGCATATGGATATTCATTCCTTCAAGGAATGTTAGAGCTTCAATTCTGTTTGTATTTATTGTCAAGCACATTTTAACCTAGGTTTTAAAAAATGCTATATAAATAAAATTTTATACTTTTAGTGTTTCAAACGACTGGGTTTGTTGTGTTAACTTCTCTGAGGTGCTCTCAAAGCAGTGTTCCTGAGCTTGTGAAATTCTATAAAGGTTCTGAGCAATGTAAACAAGTCTGTAATGGATCAGGCCGCCCGATGGGATTCAGTCACACTCACATTCACAACTGAGGGAAATAACTGCCTCTCGAATCGACCAGACTTGAATGTCTTTGGAATTGGAAAGGAAATCCATGCAAATTCCCAACAGACGCAGCCCCCACTTGCTGTGAGGTGACAGAGTTAACCACTGAGCCGATGCGCTGCTCAGGCTTTATATCACCCCCCCCCCCTCCCAAAAAAAAAAAAAGAGAGAAATGTAAAAAAGTTTCTGTGATTCAAACTTCAAAGAGCAGCCAATGAAATTGAATTTGGGTTTTTAGTCCCACCTCACTCTGATGTGAAATAGAGCTGGAGACCTTCGGTGGGATGGTGACCAAGTGACGCAGGCCGATGCACGAACACACACGGGCACAAGTGTGGACAAAAATGCACACACACACACACACATTGATGTCTATAGAAATAAGTGAGGAGCTCTATTGACCTCTTCCCTTGAGGAGGCCTGCATAGCCAGAGTTCACAAAGTGGACCATCATCCAGATCCGCAGACCACAGGAAATAAATGTGACCTTTCTTTCACACTCTCCTCCCTCCCTGTTTGTCCACATCTCCTTCCATCCGTCTTTACGCCCTTCACGTTAAATTATTTTTCTTTAACTCTTTAAAACTACCTACTGACTTTTTTTAAAGGAATGCATTACCTCTTGTCACCTTTTGTAACCTTACCATTTGAAAAAGGAAACCTCAAACTAGTGGTGTCCCACTTATACAAGATGCTCCAGTCCTCGGAACTGATTCCAGTGCAGGTAATGTATATTGGTATCAATACACCATGTGTTACAGTTTGCATTTCAAATAAGATGTTTGCCAGTTCCATATTTAAGAAAGTTATAAGTTGAAATAAAACCCTTATTTATTTATATGTTACAACAATGTATATCATGGTGTAAGTTTGATTTGATCCAGTTGATCCTTGTTCTAAATAAAGAAATGTTTTTAAAGTTATTGTGTAATGTTTAGATAAAACTCAGTAAGTACTTGGCATTGGTACTTGGTATTAGCGAGTACCCAAAATGAAGTACTTGTACTCATTTTGAGAAAAATGGGTATTGGGACACAACTACATATTCAAATAGATTTTCTAGTTATATTGAAAGTAGTTTTCTTACTGTGCAGGAAATGTGAATATTTATGGCTTTTCTCTGTAAAATAATCATTAGTTGTTGTTACTGCAAAGAAAAGTGGTTCAGAATGTTCTTTAGGAATATATTTTAGACATTTAATTACCAGAGATAAGGTATTTATTCATCACATTTTGACAACATTCAATTATTGCTTTTTACCTAGTTGCCTATTTTCTATACTCCTTGAAATGTGATCCTTGGTTTGATTGACAGGTCACATGTAAGCGCTCAGAGTATATATGACAGAGATGACAACTGACCACTAACACAAAGTTTTAGCTCAATATCTGCCAAACTTGCTGAATTTGAACCATCATTTTTTTTTTGTTTTTTAAGGTTGTCTATCAGTGATGGCCATCTTGTGTGGGATTGACTTTTTGTTTTCTTTTGGCATCACAGAAAAAAATGACAGTAATATCAGTCTACACGCCCTTTAGATATTTCCACTTTTGCTCCTTTTTTTGGTCTTATCAGCTATCCAAGCAGCTGTTTCCCAGCACACCCATAGTTGGGTGTCTCCTGAAAACCCATTGAAAATCACTCAACCTCATCTGATGGCAGCTGGGGGAAGCAAGGGGTGGGGCCGACCTGTCAAAGTGTCAGCCACACAACAAATACACACTCCGATGTGCACACATGGACAAACGGTCGTACAGACCGAGCTACAAATCACCAGAAACATGATTCACAACTTCACGTGGAATAAAAACATGCAGAAAGTAAAGGCTTAGCTTTCCGTCAAGGAAGGAACATCATCCACCTCCTTTCTTGCCCAAATTTTAGACTAAAATCATCTTATGTCGAGAAATGAAAAAGTTGTAGCCATTTTGGTCAAACCACTGTGCTTAATCTCAAGCTACAGTGCTACATATACTGTATGTATAAATAACAGTAAATAATAAAATGTTGCATATGCAATGAAAAAAACTGTCTGTGTGGTAAATATTTTTTTTATGTAGCAACGGTGCTACAGCTTTGCAATTTTTTTTTTGGCAAGAAAGATGCGACAGGTGAAGTCATGGAATGTCACTCTACATAGTGGTTGTATTATATTGTGATAACCAAGGGTTAATTCATCAATGTAATTACTCTTTTATCCTACAGCAAAACAGTCCCCACATATGACCAGGTGCCTGCAGGGTCCATGCATGTTCTAAAAGTAGCAATCATCAGCAAAGCTACAAGCTACTGTAATGGCCCTCAACTTTCAAGAAAGTAACCAGAATCGTAGGTGAACTCAGAATGCCATAAATTCCAGGCGAAAGAAGCTACCTGTTAGTCCACAGCTCATGCTGTATTCACATTCTCACTCCCAACTCGTCGCATATTGACACTTGGTCCGGTTTTGATGTGTCGGGTAACGCCTGCAGCTTTTCTGGGTTTGCACCACATAAGGGTTGGCGTTCGTGGTTAATATTAGGGATCAGGATTAATGGTTAATTTTAGGTACTGAGGTCAGGGAGAGGATGTCTAGGGCTAATAGAAGTTAAATTTAGGGTCTACAACGGTTAGATAATGCACATTTTCTACACTTTTCAAAAATATGACAACGGGCTCCTCCTCCAGCTCATCTTATCAATAACTGACTCGAGGGGGTTACCTGATGCATCAAAACCAGATGCAGTTGGTACCTGACCAAGCGTCAATATGTGAGAAGTTGGGAGTGAGAATGGGTTGGGCACATTCACCTTGCAGCCACAGCACAGATAACTCCACCCCCTTTCAGAAGCATTAACCCTTTACACTCCAGTTTAGAAATAGGCATTAAAATGTGAGAAATAAATTATTTGCAGTGATTGAGAGGATGTTTTTCTATTAGTTGTATTTTTTACTTGATATTTTATATCTAAAAGAGTTTGAGTTCTTCTGAAAAATTACAAAGACACTGATTACTAAAGACAGAGCATGATTTGAGAATTTTACTGATAATAGTTTCTTTAGAACATGATGCAGAAGTAATAACAAACAGGTTTATTTTGAATAAACATTTTAAGCATGTTCATTCCTACAAAACTGTCAACTATATTTACAAAATACACAAAATCTCACATAGTACTGATCCAGATTAGAATACATTTTTTTTTAATTGATTATTTGCTATAAAAATATCCATCCATTCGGTTCTCTTTGTTCCTAATCAGGGTTGAGGTGGGGGCTGGAGTCTGTCCAGGCAGGGGACACCTGGACAGGTTTCCAATCCATCATTATCATATCTGTACCACATATCAGTAAGATTGAATTCTAGCCAATTTGTGTTGGTTAATGTGGATTAGCTGTGTTGATTATCTTGACTTGGGTTGACTACAAATGTTAATCAGTCGTTGGTGTCCAGCCTAAAGTTTCATTAAAATCCATTCAGTGATTTATTTGATATTTTGGTGACAGTCAGAAAAACACGAGCAAAAACATTATTTCCCACATTTGCCTTCAGCTGTGAGCGATAAACCGCTGGGACAGAGCAGCTGGTTAAAGCTGTGTACTTCCACATCAGCACTGACCTGTGAGTGAGTGTGTGACGGTGTGTTTGTGCAGTCCACAGGCACAGAGAAATAAATTAAAAAGGGTGTGGGGTTGTCAGTCAGGATGATGGACGCGGCCTTTCACAGACTCACAATTGCTTGACGACTGACCCCCACGACCACTAGTCCTCCCCCTTCCCCTCCACAACTACACATCACACACACACACACACATACACATGCAGTCCAACACACTCACAAACCCTCCAGTCATGTGGAATGCACATGACCCCCCGAGGGAGTTCCAGAAACACAATCCTAAAGTCAGCAACTATACATCTCTGGTGGGGCCCGAGCCATCCTTACAGGAGCCCCAAAACAATGGATGGTGTGTGTGTGTGTGTGTATAGACAGAAAAGTGCAGTAAGACTCTGAGAGGCTGTTATCTTCGCCTCCTTAGCTCACTGACTACCGCCTGCTGTGGCTTTGTAAAAATGATGACAATCTCTTTTTTAATAAAATAAACATAACTTGCAGATAATATTTTCATTTATTGCCCGCCGCTGCCGGCAAAAGGATGATAATGTTTTTTCCCCATGTGTATTTGTTTGTAATTTTAGCAAAATATCTCATGAACTAAGTTTAATGAAACCTGACAGTAATCACTGGATTCTACAACTAATTCACTTTTAGAGTTATCCCAGTTTAAGATGGTTGCCACTTTAAAAATCCCAAAAATGACTGGTGCAGTCAAATGTACAGATATCAACTTTAAAATTGAGAGCAGAAGTAGCTGTGACTGAGCCTCAATTCATTTTCTGAATGCTAATAGATTTAGTAAATTCTTGTTGTCTATTGTTTAAAATGTCAATACTAACTTTATGGAGGCATCTCTGTCCATCTGTTAGCATAAAAAACGACTTCACAATTACTAATGATTCACTTTTGGAATCTAATTCACGATGGCTGCTTTATCAACAAACGTTAGTAATCACAAAAGTGGGTATAACTGTAAGTTATTCCAATATTGAACTACAGTTTGAATTGGTGCAGCTTAGAGCTGAGTGAAAAACAATAACAATATATGTTGAGCCAGACACGTGATCAATATCAGAAAATACATATGATAGAATGTTGATAATTTCACTGAGCTCTGATCCAGAACCACACAGCTTCTGGGGGATGTAGGCAGAGGAAAGGCCAGTTACATTTTCAGCCATATTGCTCAGCCCTTGTGCAGCTAAGAATCATCCCTAATACGTACACTGTGCTCATTAATAGCGATAACGTGTTCCCACGCAATAAAATAGCTAGTTTTTGTATTCATTTCCATGCTGTCACAATTGCAGGCAGGAGAAACCCCGGGGCGCAGGCAAAAATCCAAAGTTTTAACAAAAATTTATTTAAAGAAAACAAAAGGCTGTCAGTGCAGCTCAAAAAGCTCAGGCAAACACGGAGAGATCACTAGCCTGAACAGAACGCAACACTAGACAATGATCGGACCCAGACTGAACACAGGACACAGAATATAAAGCCAACTAATGAGAACAAACGAGAAACACCTGGAGGAGACACAAGGGGAAACAGGTGAGCAGGGGCGGGGCTGGAAGCAAGACAGCAGGGGAGAGAAACACAGGGGAACAGAGAAACACTAGAAAATAAAGCAAAAAACACACAGATCAACACACATGCAGAGACTGTAGATTGTTAACATGGACAAGTTTAAATTAATTTAATTTCATTTTAAACTAGGGATGAATTGCCATTCAAATAGGTCGCTGACCACATAAACAGTCTTTTTTTACGTAACACACTCAATTAGACATTGTTATGAGGGACTCGTACCAGAATGGGAATATTTAAGTGAAGGATAAAACACATTCATTCATATCATGACTGAACGGAGTTTTGTAATGTTCAGGAACACAGTAAAAAATCTGTTTCCCTGACACTCAACTAGGGCTTTGAATGTAATCTCAAAAACTGCCCATTAATCTTTGAACTATTAGGCTACACTTTTAGATTGAACCTCAAGCAGACTGCAGAAAATTATGTCGTGGCCACGTGATAATAATTTTTTCTACCATGTCACCGGACGGGCTCCGTAAAGATCAATGCAAATGTATAGAAAGTTAATTTTAACGTTCATTTTTTCAGGATGAGTCAATGATCTTGAACAAAGCTGTCTAAATGTAGAAAACAAAGTTCACCCTTCTGGTGCCAAGTGTGTCTGAAAACGGCGTTTATAAGTAAATTAAAGCTTCTCTCTGCCTTGTGAGAGCTGGAGGAATGATAGAATTTTAACTGCTCTAAAAAAAAAAAAAGAAAAACCTTCTCAGGGGTGCAAAGCCCATTTGTGACACTAATACATCACTTGTTGAAGTGAGAAGAAACATCAATACAGCTAATATAAAAATGATTACAAAGTACCCCTGGTGACATTTTTACCACTTTGCTGAGCACACCACTTATGATCTCGACAGATACATCAACAACCAGAGACAGAGAGGGGAGGGGTGTTTGTTCATGGCTCCGGGTAGTGCTGGTCTGTGTTTGAAAACTCTCTTGATCAACTTCCGCTGATTGCATATTTACATACTGTTTGCAAATGAATATTTAGCAGGAGCATGGATAAAATCCAAACACACACACACGCGCACATATGTTTGCATGACAAGCAGTCTTTTGCTTGCTCAAGAGATTTCACGCACAAAGACACTCAGCTGATGACCTACAGATGTAGTAGTACTCGTGTCCAGGTCTGAACTCGAAGCCCAGGGAGAAGGGGGTAAAGAGCTGGAACTTCTCGGAGAAGCGCAGGGGCCCGTCGGGACCGGTGGGGCGGTTGCACTCCCAGCGTTTGAAGCCGCGCATCCTGTGCTGGCAGGAAGTGTAGCCCTCATGGTTGACCATGAACAGGATGTAGCGCTCCATACGGCCGTGGGACGGAGGGCCCTCGTAGTACGGACAGTAGATGTCCAGATAGTCGTTGATGTTTACCGCCACTCTGTACTCTCCATGCCAGAACCTGAAAGATATAAATAAATAAATAAATAAATGGTCTTCATGAATAATAATAATCATAAACAATCTCAGGAGTGTGTGTGGAATTGGTGACCAGGGGTTTGTGGTTTGCTTGTATAAATTTTTATTGTAATAGAAATGATTTTCAGCCAAAAAAAAATGCTATACTTCTCTGAAAAACTATGAATATTTACTTCTTTTTTGTTATTGGATTTCTGTATGAATGCACAGAACAAAAAAGCTGGAATGAGCTTCCACGTAAACCAGGATGTGAAACATGAAAACAGTCGTTTTCAATTAAATTTAATTAGAAAATGTTAGTTATGTTTATGTTAAGTGCCCCCACATTAAATATGTTGTAAACTGTCATTTTACAAATGAAAGTAGCATTCATCATCCACCACTTACTCACCTAAGTGGATTTTGTTAGAGCTCCTTGTGCTTAAAGAATGCATTTGAGAGGACTCTCAGCAACTACCACGCTAACATTTAACTCAATATCTGTTAAAAAAATATTTAGGTATTTACTGAGGTTGATAAGCTGGGTGGCCATCTTGAATCAGGTTGCCTCAAGTTAATCATTTGTAGAGGTACATCTAATTATTAGTTTTATTCAATTCTGTGTGGTTCATCATGAGATATTTTGCTAACAGACAAACAGGACTGACTCCAACAATTAATGCTCATAGTTTCTGCAAAGATCATGTGTAGCACTTGGAACGATATGTTGTGAATAACTGTCAACGACAATCCCAGCAAATTTTAGCACATCTTTCAAACGGACTGAATTTTATCCATATTTGTCATTTCTAAATTCAGATAGCTGTGATGACCGTCTTGAACTGGATTAGCTCCATGAGGTAATCAGCTCTAGAGGTATAATCATCTTTTATTGAAGGTTTCATAAAAATCTGTTCAGTGATATTTTGCTAACAGACAAACAGAGTTGACATCAGTTACAGTAGGTATAGACAGATATTTCAAAAAAGCAGTGCAATTGTTTAGTGCCCAAAATACATGTTCAGGATCAGTATCAGCTACCACCACACAAAACTTTATGATATTATCTGTAAAAGTGACTAAAATATAGCAATGTCTGTGTGTTTTTATGATCTTTTGGCTCTGGCAGTCAATCATTTATTGGTTGAAACCAAAAAGTTAATTACATGTAGATGTACAATCTTTTGATTTCTTTGTAAAACTTTAAAATTCATTCTGTGGTTTTTGGGAAATTGTGCTAACAGAAAGACACACAAACAAGCACACAGGAAGAAACAATCATTCTTCTTTGCCTTTTGACAGCAGGTGATAATTGATCTCTGTGTTTAAAGTTTGTCTGACTCATTACACTGAAAAGCAAAAATATCCTGGAAGGCATTTATTTTATTTTGGAATAAAAAACAGAGGAAAATCCATAGAAATCCCTCTGGTTCCAACAAAAGTATGCATAACTAATTTTATTTTAATAATGCTCAGTGAGTTATGAGTCAAGGCTAATGGTAATCTGTTTTTTTATGCAGTCAGAGTGCATCAATGAGCCTAGTGGGATGGTACTCAGGAGAAGTGTGGATGCCATTAAAACACATTATTATCCAAACCCCTAAAGCTCTTATTTCAGAAAAAATATAAATAAATATTAAGAGTCAACTGCACTGTATATATTTGCTGTGTTTTATGCTTCATTCCTCTATCAACTGCACAGCCAAAGAACTTGTGAACTAAAATGAAGGTATGAAAATTCTCAAGCCGGCTTGAACATTTTTCAGCAGCCTGTGCTATAAAACATTAAAACCGTATGTTTTTTTTCCACATGAAAGCCAGACTTTATTTATGGTAATGCCTCGGTGCCCGTGTTGCTCATATGGGAACTGAACTTTTGTTTATAGCCTTGGAGTCACCGGAGTGAAACAGTCACTCGTAAAGGATAAGGCTGTGGATATTCAATCCTTTTGTTATTGTGAACAAGAAAAAAAAAAAACAAATCCAACAACAGGCAGTCTGTCTCTAGACTTCTGGACTCCTCTGTCTTATCTGTTGTTGCATTCTTTTGTTTCTTTTGACAGACAGTAACAACAATGTAATAAATAAATCCCACTTGTAATTCTTTCCTTTTGCTTAGTTAGATAATTTAATTGTTTTAAAGTTGAATTCAATCAATAATTAAATTACAGTTAAGACTGTTGTGAGCTATTTTTAACATTTGACTTGCACATGTGTGCTTTTGTCAGTCTTTTGTTTCTGAATAAACCCAATCAGCAGCTGGTTTTGAAAAACGGATTTTGCTAGAAAAACTAAATCCCCTGATCTAATGGGGAAATCCAGATCAGGTTTTACAAACATAAACAATGAGAAATGTGAGGAATCACCAGGTAGACTGACAGTATGACAGCCTAAATCCAGTGCAAAGAGGAAGACGTGTAAGTTCTGATATGATCATGTTATTTAATGTTGTGTGGAAGAAAGCTATGTAGGCACGAGGTTCTGGATCTGACAACAGGCAATGAAGCCACAGAAATAATTTATAGGGAAATAATCGCATAATGAAAAGCAGGTGTGTTGGATATTTAAAAAGCACAGATGGTGAGGAAGCAGAACAGTGTAGCATGAAGAAGCAATCCTGACGATGATCTCTTGACCATAAGGTCATGTCTTGGACTCCAATGTTCTACAACAGACGTTACAAAATAAAACAGGAAGTGTACTTGGTAAACTGGCACAGTCAAACAACAAAACCCATCAGATAACACTGGGTATTTTTCAACCCCCATCCATCCATCCATCCATCCATCCATCCATCCATCCGGTTTCTGCTGTTTATCGATGGTTTGGTTGCAGGGGTAACAGGTCAAGCTCTCTCCAACACTCTCCAGTTCCTCCTGGGAGATTCCAAGACCTTCCTAGTCCAGAGAGGATACACAAAGCACCTAGTGAGTCCAGGTTTTCCTCTCTGAGAGACTTGCATTGAAAAGATGCCTAATCACAAACATCTTAATCAGATGCTACCTCAACTTAATCCTTTTAAAGTAACTCCCCCCTGATCTCTAAGGCTGAGCCCTGACACCTTATGGATGAAGGTCCACCTCTTTTGTTTCAGCTGCTTTATTTAGAATCTCATTCTTTCAGTCAGGACCCACGTCTGATGAACATAAGTAAGGAGTGGAACGTAGACAGACCAATAAATTGAGAGTTTTGCCTTTTGGCTCAACTCCATCACGACAGACCCTCATTATTGCTGATGAGGTTTCGATCTGTCGATCTATCTCCTGCTCCAGCCAACCATCACTTTGAGATTGAGATCCTCAAACTCCTCAGCTTAAAGCAGACACCCTTTCATACAATCAACTAACAGGTGTCATAGTTTGCCACAAACACCAAATATGGTGCATTTGGTATATGAAATAGTCTGATTAAATAACAGTGGGGTAACTTTGGTAAGTTCTCATTAAATAATGGTGAAAGTTTCAGTGACGATTTTAGTTTGACTGTCAGGGCTTCCATAGTGGAGACAGACAATGTTAGATAATATTTTTCAGTTGTTGAGGTGGACCAGCAGGTGCTTTTTGACACGATACGTTTTAGTTATCTGAGGATGTTGGGTCCTTTTTGATGATGTGGCAGGTGTTGATGTTCTGTTTCAAAAAGTTATAGATGTATGTGCCGAGGAATTTGAAGAAGTCTGTCAGGGACAATGGTTGGTCTGAGAAATGAAACAAGGCTTTGATGTTCATTTTCTTTCTGAAGTTTACAGTCGCTTTGATTGTTTTTTAAAAGCATTGCGTAAAGGGTCATCAGTGCAACACGCTTGTATAGTCCTGTTTACCTCAGGCGGGCTCTGAGTCACACTGTTTCTGGTGAAGTCCAATGTTAGTGGTCAGTCCCAACACAATAATATGGGTACAAAAACTGGACAGATCATCTATTTCAGACATGTTCTAAAAACTTTATAAATTACAACAAAACACATGACTTTTGTCTTAAATTAACAAAAGATTTTTAGTAATCATTATTTGGTGTTTAACCACAATCCCTGACACATAACTGATTCATGAATAATTTAAAATATACATTCATAACATATTTTATTTACTGGCTCTGCATAAGTATGTGTCCGAAAAGGAATGACTTGACAATCTCTGCGTTTTTGCATCATTATTTACTCAGTTTGACTTTGAGAAACATGTCTAACTTTCTACGGAGTGTTTAAATTAATCAGTGTTATATCAAATGTCCTGGTGGACATCTGTAGCTGCCACTTCTCTTGGCATTTGTCATTATCATCAGCGCTCTCTGTGCCTACAAGATCAATTTACTTTCAAAGGCACCACGTAGAATAAATTTGAAATTCAGCTGCGGCACATCATCAAATCTTGTTCCTCGAAGCTCGACCAATTTGAGACGCAGGAGAACATTTTCAATTAAATAAATAAAACTTGTTTTTGGGCAATCTCAGGTGGTGAATGCAAACATACAGACAGTATTTTTTTAAACAAATTCATCATTTTCCTCCTCATTTTGGCAGTAATTGATTGCCTGAAATGAAGACATTTTGGCTCAAACACTCTTGGTTGGTGGGATATTTAGCTTTGGGACAAATTATCCCAATAATGGTGGTCCTATCGCTCTCCCAGAGGGAAAATTAGGAAGTGAGTTAGATGTGAAATGAGCGCATTCATGCTTCGATGCCCTATCAGAGCACGGTTTGCAGCTTCTAAAAAGGATCCTTGAGCAGATCATTTAGAGGCATTGATCCACTGGGGAGCTCCTCGCAGGTCTCTCTGCTCCCAATCAGCTCTGATTAACTACGAAAGGGGAAAGGCAAGGAGGGAAACAGAGAGCGTGATGGACAGAATGTGAACAAAAGCACAGAATGAAAAGAACAAAATAAGAAAAGTGGAGAAATGAAGTCGGTGTAGGATGAGGACAAAGGACAGAGAATGTGGAAACGAGTAATGAGCCTGCATTAAAGGTGGAGGTCAATGAGGATTTTATCAGTTGTATTTATTTATTCTTTTTTAGTTTCACGTTTGTTGTTTTTCTTAACTTACAGATTGTAAATTAAATGCCTAACATTCCTTAAAATGATTCATATCACCCATTTTTTAAAATGTGTGTGTATTTGTTGTCATGTTTTTGCTACCTGGTGGGGACGATTTTTTACTAGGTTACTGGTGCACTCAGTCTTATGAGGACCTACTGTTCCTAATGGGGACAAAAGCCCGGTCCATATTGGGGGGGGGGGGGGGGGGTAGAAGGGGTTTGATTTAGGTCTAAGTTGTGAATTATGTTTTGGTTAGGTTTTGGGTAAGGTATGTACTGGGGTGGTTAGGTTTAGGGTAAGGTGTTAGGTTTAGGGTATAAAAATGACCGGTACATGAATATAAGTCAATGCAAAGTCCCCATGAGGATAAAAGAACAAACATGTGTGTGTATGTGTGTGTGTAAATGGAAAAGTAAGTAAAAAAAGTAAAAAGAAAAAAAAAAAAGGCTAATGTGCCAGGACGTATTAGCTCGTATTAGGCTACTAAACACCCTGCCCTGCTCCTGTGACACTGTCTGCATTCTTAATACTGCAAGGCGAGAGCAAACGTATGTGGAGACGTGTGTGTCACTGTGTGGATAAATGTGTGTGTCTCCCTGCATCCTACCCTCTCAGCTTGTGTGTCATTTGGAATTAAACACAGACGGTGCACCGGCCAAAAAGACATGAGAAAGCACTCACACTTTTTTACGGCTACTTCTTCTCTAAAATTTGTGTGTGTGTGGGCATGTTTTTGCTACATTGTGGGAACCATTTTCCAGAAAAAGGCAGCCTCGTGTGAACCGAATGTGCAACATGGGGTCCAATGCCCCCCAGTCCCCACGAGTACGGATGCTAATTTTGGGTGGTTTAGAACCAAAGTGTGAATTGAGTTTAGTTTAGTTTTAGGGTCAGGTAGGTACCTGTGAGGTTAATTTTAGGGTAAGTGGTCAGGGTTAGGCTATAAAATTACCAGCAGATGAATGGAAGTCATTCCACGGTCCTCATGGGAAAAGAAAAACAAAACTGTGTGTGTGTTGGTGGTGTGCTTACTGAAAAGTATAAGCTTGTTCTGATTTCTAGAAGAATTTGTTTTTTATATTTTTTACCTTGGGGTTCATACAAATGATCTTAAATTATTAAGCTTCATTTTTTTCGCTGGTTAAGTCGTAACTTTTTTGCAGTGACCAAAGTCCAGGAAAATCAGACAACAAAAATCTGTTTACAGCTGCAGTTAACTTGTTTGTTATTTTTCTTCGATAAAGGAGAAGAGGATGTTTCATGTTTGTCGTTGCCTTTAGCAAATTATCTCATGAATCACTGCATGGATTTTAATGAAACTTACAGAAAGTAATCACTGTTGGAGTTAATCTTATTCAAGATGGCTGCCACAGCAAAGCAATTCAAACACAAAATGGCTACAACTCAGTAAATTGTACCGATATTGAGCTAAAATGTGGTAGCTGAGACTGAGCTCAAATTTTTATTCTGAATGCTTACCGATTGTGCAAAATATTTGTGTAAAACTTTGCCACTAGCTATTGAATTTAACTGTTGCTTAAAACTTTAGCATTAGGGGGCGAGGTACTATGTATTGTCTAGGCACATAGTTTCATTATATACCACAATCAACTAACTATATTATCTTCAGTTGTTATGAAAAAGCTGTATTTATCAAAAATAAAATCATAACGCCTTGAATTTGGCCTCTGTGTCTTTAAGAATCTCCTACCGTTTCTGACACTCCCACTTCAACACGTCTTCACAACAATGCTTCATGTCGTTTGCAACCTTTTGTACGAGTGTTGTAAAAAGGTAGTCTCCTTGGCATCCAAAACTACATTTCCTCGGTGAAGGCATTTTTTTAATTAAAAAAGGACGGGAGTGAGAAATAGTATTACAATCTCAACAGCCCAGGTCTAGTGGAGTTGTGTGGGGGAGGCGTGGGGGGGGATGGGTTATCTGTGGCGTGGGAGCTCCAGGGAGGAGCTTTGGGTAAACAGGCGGTGCTTTGAACCAGCAAATGTTTAGGCAGGTCCACATGGCTACCACAGGAGATTCAAGGATTTCTCAGACATGCATGAATGAATCAAAGCAACACTCCTGGTATGTTTTCGATAAGGGAAGGACATCATAACATGATATAAAACTCAAAAAATTTGTATTTGTATAACTCCCACTTTAACTGCTGGATTTAGTTTATCTTTTATCAAATTCTAATAGACCATGAGAGGATTTTTTAACTTTCAAAAAAATAATGATTAGATTGACATACTGGTTAACTTTTGTAGTCAACATAATTTAAAATGGCCGTCACAGCTAATCGACATTGGCCAACACAAAAATGACTGTGCCTCAGTGGATTTTAAAGATCTAAAATCTGACATGGTTGTAGCTCAGACTGATCCTCAACACAAACTATGACCAGAAACATATTTTTCATGATCTTTATTTAAAATAATGCAAAGTACTACTGAGTTGAATAAAAATGTATTTATATGCTTGAAAAACTGATCGCTGTTCATGTTGTTCAGTGTAACTTTTACAAATTTTCCTCATTTTAGTTCTGTCACTTTAATCCATTTGTTTTGACATTGTAGTGTGAAAACCTGTGCGATATGATATGTAGGTTTGCTCGGATCCTAATCCCCTGATGTTTCGCAGATTCTCCCCACTCATTCGGTGAAATGGATTGTTGAGTTAGGCTTGCCAAATGCTGCTGGAGAGTTTCTCTTTTGACTCTTGCCTCACAATTGGATGTAAAAGACCTATTTTAGAGACAAGACTACAAACAGAGCTTGTGTTAACGGAAATTAGAACGTTCCACAGTGGAAATGACAGATTATGTGTGTTTTTATGTGCTGTAGATGTATGTCTCTTCATGTACAGTAGCATAACTGTTTTAATCTGTGTGCAGCATCCGCTCTTTAGTATTCCGTCATCAGCATCATCTCTCAGTGTGGCTGTGATCAAAGCTTGTGGCTGTGGGAGCCTTGGATGTTTACTATACCTTCCTGCGTTCTAAACAGCAGGCTGAATCAACCAACACATCAAAGGAATTTTCAATCTCTTCCTCTCTTCCTTTCCTCCTCCTCTTTCTCACTCTGTCACCCCCCCCCCCCTTCTGCACCCATAACTTTCTTGTTCTCTCAGCTGCACTTGATCTCTCTCTGTCACTCACACTAATGTGGCCTTCACCCTTCACGCTTTGGCTTTAAAAGAAAAAGAAAAGAAAAAACAAAGAGATCTGGTTTTGAGATGTCAGTCAGTCTAAATGCTTTCTAATTAATATAACGATTTTAGGATTCAAAGAACAAAGAGAGGTCATCTGTATACTTAAACTCACAAACTTCCACATTTACATAAAATATAACTGGTATGTTCTGAATGTTCAAAGTAAACCAATAAATCAATCAGTTTTAGACCAAAATATTTTTTTAATGACAGAGTTGTAAATGTTTTGGTTAAATCTAGAAACAACCTTATAAACAATTTCAGATATGTATCTATCATAAATAAGTTGGGTCTGAGATGAGCTAAGTTTTTAGCTAAAGGGGTACACCCTGGACAGGTTGCAATCCATCACAGGGCCACACATAGAGACAAACAGGACAGACAATCATTCCTAGGGACAATTTAGAGTGACCAATTAACCCAACAGTCATATTTTCGTCTGTGGGAGGAAGCTGGAGTACCTGGAGAAAACCTACGCATTCACGGGCCGGGATTTGATCCAGCGACCTTCTTGCTGAGAGGCATCAGCTCTACCAACTGAGCCAAGGGCACCAGTGCTGCCTCCAATAGATATCAGAGACTGCAAAACATTAACCCATGTTGTAACTACCTAATAAGGTAGATTTGGTGCTGTTCTTTTTAACTCAATTTTTTTTAAACATTTTTCCTTTTTTTAACTTTTAATTTTTAGGGTAAATTTTGGGTAGAAAATTTGACTCAGCATTCAGGCAAACTGATAACTTAACACGGCTAAGTGCAATATATCCAGCCCACTGTGGGTCAGATGTGGTGTCAAGCAGGCCCTGCTGGCAAGTGGTTTTTCAACTAAATGTGGGCCAAGTTTTGCAATGATTGCACTGTTTTTAAGATGGCATGCCACAACTGGCCCACTTGTGGTTTGATTTATGTGGTGCTGGCCCATGCATGGACCACCTCTGGCAAACTACTTTTGGGCCATCAAAGGGTTGCCATTCTTTGCAGTATCTGGGTTGAGTGTTAGAGCATTGTATGAGTTTTTTTATGGGTTCGTTCGGTCTAAATTTGACCCAGCACTGGCTTACTAATTTAATGGTTTTAACTGAGCTGTTTTTAGTGTGTAGTTTCTGAAAGTGTTAATAAAATCTATCTAGTGTTTGACAAGATGTTTTGCTAACAATCAAATAAAAGAACACAAACACACAAAGGTTTGTTTTTATGTCCCCGTGGGGACCATGGATTGACTTGCAACACGACCCAATTCTCCTTATCCTGATGGATAAGTAATTATTATTAGTCAGACTGAATGAACATATGAACAGGTATAATTGTGCATTAAATGTTTAGAATTCCACTATATGTTGTTTTGTTTTTTGTGGCTAAAACTCAAACTGGGCTTCAAGAGCACACTGATGTAGTTTTTTTGATTTGTGAATAAAATCACCCTCGTGTCCAGCTGTCCAACTCTAAGTTTTTCTTATTGTGAGTAGATTAATAAAAAGTACATTTTAAGTTCATTTACAGGCTTGGTAATTGATTTTATGGGTCAAACTAAAATAGATCTATATGCTATTTGTGTTTAAAATCCATTAATATTATTCAAGTACAGTGCTGTGGCACTTGTTCATTTTGTGTGTGTTGCAGTTTCTGCCTCTTGAAAGTGCATCCTCCCAAAAGGCTTTTTCTACTATGATTAGTCAAAAATACTGGTGTGTAAGACAAAACCCCCAAAAGCACAGCATGAGTTCTAATGCCAGGATCTCACTGGGCAGTGGGATTAGTTGGCAACTCGAAATTGTAAGAAAATTGCATAAAAATTGGCAGATTTTACTTTGCAGTCTCACTGAATTCTGGCTATTTGCAACTAAGAAACCAATAAGTTTAATACTATAACTATGACACCTACTTTATTTTAAAAATCATGACCTGTTTTTGTTTTCACATCTTTCAAAACTTAATTCAAAGCCCTGCACATTATTTTGTTGTACCCACCTTGTTCCTCAATTGTGTCTTTCTTGTGTTTGGTATGATGGTAGGGCAAAGACGTAAAATTATCAGACTACAAAAACATTTTGGAGCATGCAGTGTTACGAGTGTCATGGCATATGGTATTTTTAAAAAACACAATCAACCTTGAATATTAGTTAGCAGAGGGCATGCTAACTAGCATGTAGCTACATAGAGTGGCCAGACATCCCTGATTTTCTGGGACAGTCTCCGTTTTGCACTACACGTCTCCAGCTAAAGCTGTCCCCAGAAATGTCCCCAATTTTAGTGTTTTATGAAAGAAAAACAATTGTTGCACGTAGAATGTTTTTATGGTAGCTGGGTAGAAAGCATGAGGGAGCACGTTGTGTGCAACAGCTATTAAAGTTTGTTAAAATGAATAAAAGCACCTGTCCCAGTTTCTTTATTTTATCTTGATAAAAAATAATAATTTTTCATCTCTGAGCTAGAAATGTCCCTGGAATTACTTTTGGAAATGTGGTCACCTCAGTCTTGTAGCAAGACAGGTTTTTAAAGAGGTCTTTGATTTTTACAATTTGTTGGTTAGAAACAAAGGACCGTTTACTTACTTTTAAAGTAAATGTGAAAAATGCTGTACATTTATTCAGCTCAGTTGAGTAGAACCAGTTGACATAACTTGGTTAAATAAATTCAACACAAGTGCTGTTTTTCTGTTAGCAAAATATCTCAAACAATGGGTTCTATACCACAGCCATTGATGACGTACTTCCGTCAAAATTTAAGCCATGAACGCCCCTTCCGGGTCATACCGCTGCGCGTTGTTTTTAGCGTTAGCTCTGTGAACTAGACCATGAAAAAGTCACAAAAGTTAAAACATCTGCGAGCTACTGGTACAAAAATTGAGTTCTGTTGTGT